>CANXYI011447809.1:0-10299 GCA_948208565.1 Hura crepitans | reverse complement strand
CATAAATTATAAAAATTATTTTATTTTATATATAAAAAAAATATTTCTAAACGGGTCAATCTATTTATTTTTTTTTTTTCAAACTAATAGGTTAAACCTTTTCTTTCAAACATTCCAAGTGCATTTAATTGTTTTCAACATAAAATCACTAACTAACTCATATGAGAAGCTATTTTGTCATTAAAAGTTGGAAAAAGAAGAGTCGATGGAGAAAAATCAACCTTCCAATCCACCCATATTGCTAATTAGGGTTTAGTTGTCTTAAACATTAAACTACCCCTTTTGTCCATTTTTATCAAGCAAATTAGCTTTAAAATATGATTCATTAAATGCATGGCATGCCAATAGAGCCAAAAAACCAGTAATTGTCTTGAAAAAATGGGGCTTGATTGCTTTAAGCATCAGCTTTACCCTTTTTAATGAAAGGAGCAGACCAAAACCTTTTCCTTCTATTAGAGATTTTCAAAATCCTTTTCCTTAGCATCCCTTCCTTCATTGATAACTTTGAGTTGATCCTTTAAGAATTTTTCTTGGAATTCTAACTCTTTTTGGCACTATTAGAATTATCTTAAAAAATGGCCTACTTGCTTTAAGCGTTAATCCCATGCTTTCGAAGAAAGAATGCTAATAATAGCTCTTACTCATGTAGCTACAAACCTAACTTGAATATTGTTTAGATCTAGCTCCTAATTAATTTGATATTTCTATTATCCTTAGATGGATTTAGCCTTATGTTAATGTAGAATCATCTAAACCTCATTATCATATGCAATATTTTAGATTCAGCTTCATGACAATCCATAACATCATCATATATTTACTCTTTGAATTAACTCCACATTAATTCGACATTTTTATTACATTTCTACCATGGATTCAACTCTAAGTTCATCAAATATTTCTATAATATGATGGATTTAGCTCCACGCTAATTCACAATTATCATACATTTTCTCTTTAAATTCAACCACACATTAATCTAACCATATTAATATATCACTTTGATGTCCTTGGATTTAACTTCATGCCAATTTGATAAACTCTGAAGTCAATCTAACACTTAACTTATCAGGCAATACAAGTAAGTATCTCTTTTATACTTTGTTATACACTATTTCAATTTTTACATTTCCACAACACACACCAAAGTAGGGGTAATTGTAGACGCCTTACTTTTGGTACTATGATGATAACCAAAGACAAGCTCAAGCAACAAAACAAACAACATAGAACCTAATCCATATAGACCACCTTGGTGCATATCTGCTTGGACTTGAAACTATAAAGTCCATACCAACCAACTAAGGCCTAGTCTATAACTGTAAGCCCATAGCCTATGGTTTGCCCAGATAAGCCAAAGCTTATGTTTATATGGACTATGATAGACTCAACCCAAAACTAAGCTTGTGAACCATTGGCATGAACCCAAAGCCTAGGTTTGCATGAACTTAGTGACCATGGTTCATATAAACTTGCTAATAAAAAGCTTTTAGAAATGTGAACTTCTTATTTAGACTCTGTTTCCTAATGCCACTAGGACTCTACCACTTTTAGATGGGAGAGTTACCTATAAAACCTATAAATACTCATTCAAGGAAAGAATAATAGGGGAGAAAAAAAGAGGAATTCTAAGAATTTATAACCCTATATTCTAAGAGTCTAGGCATGGACTCCAACATAGGAATTGTATTATTATACCTTAGCACACATTAAAAAAATAACCGTTCTTTCTAAAACCCTACCTTTGCATTATTGCTTGAAGCTTATTTACAAGGTAAGATCTAAGGCCTCTATCTATATTCATCTTTATTCATTCAAATTTACTTTTGTAAACTAATAATCTCTCATGATTAATCATATGTGAGGTGATTCTATGTAATCCCTACATCAATTATAGGACTAAGTCATTATTTTAAAATTTTTAAATAGTATATAAATGCTTATTAAAATGGTATAATCATTTTGTAATTGACATTCTAGTCATACAGACTTATCTTCATGCATGATAAGGTCCACACAAACTAAATATTAAAATATGTGTATGATTTGATATCTATACGGACTATTGTTTGATAATAGTTTTTCATTTACTTTATATGCTATGTTTTAGTGCATTATGCCTACCATGTTAACATGATTGTATGTTGTTATCACGTCATGTGATTATTTTGATTCTTAATATACATATTGTTATATTTTGTAATTAGTGTATAGCCTACACGGACTCCCTTTCATAGGGATTATAGTATGTACGAATGTATGTATCTTATACATGTGTATTCTATTTTATAGTTTGCATGGACTCCTTCTTACGAGTAATGTAGTTTGTATAGACATGTGTTCTGAATTTCGATCCATATAAATATCTGTATTTGTCTTCATGTTTTCCTTTGCATGATTAATTTGACATTTTCTTAGTTATAATCATTATTCATACATAAATCATGATTAATTATATTTATATCATAAAAGTTGTTATCATTCCATTTAGTGTTGTTCTTAGGTCCTCATAGACCATTATTTGTGTTACTAACAATTTTTCTTAAGTTGTATAAGACTGACTATTCTTATTGGACATAAGGTTTGGGTGGACATATTTGCCATGACATATAGTAGTCTGTAAGACATAGACCGAAGTCGTAATGAGTTCGCACAAACTTGACAACATAGAGATGGGACCAAATAGCTTATTCTTTATTTGTTTACTTGGTTTTGTACCTTTTATTTCTCTTGATTATTTCGGGTTGTAATAAGATTTTACACACTAAAATGCCTAACATCACATCAATAGTTTTTTACATAATTAACTGGTGTTTTCTGAATAAAATGGTTTTTAGTTTTCTTTAATAGAAGTCTCATAAAAATGTATTTTAACAAAAGCTAATCTCCTAGAGATGGGAGTTGAGCAATTACGGCCATTTCCTATAAAATTACGGGTAGTTGTCAGGTCAAACAAAAAATAATGAATGACCCGATTTGTGGATGATTAATATACACTTATGCTTATGGTATATTCTAAATTCTTTAATTTAGTTTTGCTAAGTGAAAAGGTGATAAGAATGCTTTAATTAAAATGCTTACTTACATGATACGGGATTAATAAACATTCGAATATAAAGAAAGGTATATTATTAAGGCATAAATAAGATTTGATTCTGAACCCTTTCTAGGTAAAAGATTAGTGGTCTGAGTGTAGAGCTGGGCGGTGACTTTGAACACTAATCATCTCATCCCTAATAAAACATATATAAAATCTACACTAGCTCGCACTTTGCAATTTATATGTATGTATCAAACTAGACCTTATAAATTTATTTTTCCATTAAGGTTCATAACTATTAATTAGCTTATATCATAATACTTTCTATGTTTTTGATTATTTATATGCATATCCTATGTACAAATAAACTTATAGCATTCTTGAAGTCCTTAAAACATACATAAAGTGTAATTACTACATATAGCATTTTTAGGCTAACAATTCATGTTTCTATAGACTTATAGCATATGGCAATTTTAGTTCCTAAGCTCACACAATTACGAACTTATAACATGCACATGCATCTAATGATATTTAAATTATGTTTCGGATTCAAGTTCACAAATTCCATTAGCTCTTTTTGCTTGACAATATTTGGCCCAATTTCCACAAATATGCACATGTATACCAAATTTATATGCATATGTATGTACACTCTTACAAAAGGGTCATAATACACTTTTTATTATCATTAGACCTTTATGGAATTCATCCATGCAATAACATGACAATTTTACATTTACATAATTTAAAGTTTAATTCTTCATTTATACATCAATTCCTTTTTCTTACCATATCTCATTCAAGCGTTACAATTTTAGTATATATTTGTAGTCACATAATCATAACTGTTTCCCTTTCTATTACATTCACATGCATAACCTTATCACCATTATGATATTTCACAACCATACTTTAACTAATTTCATTATTCATATATTCGTAAATTCACTAATTTCATGAAATATTAATATATTTCATCAAGTATTTACATTTTGAAGCTAACAACCCATAAACTTACATCAACCAACCATCACATGCACACACACCAGAGTTGGTTTTTATTTAACACTCTAGCATTCATATATGCTTATTCATCAGCTAAACTAGTTTGCATGTTCATTACACACAATAATTTCATAACATACACATGCGTTTTTTTCTCATACACACTCAAATCATTAAATTAGCTTATGGAGTCTTGGATATACATACCTATAGAGCCAAAAGAACTTTAATCACCTCTAATATCATTCTCTTTCCCATTATTCTTACTTTTGCCTTCTTCTATAAAGACATAAAACTCCAACACAATAAAAATCCATAATAAATCATGTACTAAATAAAAAATTAAATTAATCTCATAAACCTTTAATTGTAACCTCTAACTACCAATAAAAAAATATTAAACCTTAATAAAAGCCACTTACTCAAAATGTGGTTACTATTTATCCAAGAAGTCTCAATTCGAAATTCCCTAAAATTACTCTTCAATCTTAATGGTTAATGCTTGGAAAGGCTAGTTTATATCTTAAGATGATGTTTTTATGTGGAGTTAGTGGTTTGTGAAGAAGAAATGAGCTCAAAATTAAAAGTGATGGCCATTTATTGCCGGTGGCACCAATAGAGAGGAAAAGGCTACTATTCTTCACTCATTTGACCAAATAAAAGACTTATATATGCCCTATATCAATGGCCAAGATTGAATTCTAGAATGATCTAATGGCCCAAGGTTAAAAGCCTATTTAAAAACCTTTTTATGCTATCTTTTATTTCCTTGAATTTTATTTTTTTTCAATCTTTTCATCAATTAATATGTTTAATAAGCATAAATAATCATATATGACATTACCCGATGGCCCTGAATAAACCATATGCAAAAATGTCAAAATTTTGATATAAAACTAACTCTTTTTCCTTGTTTGATTTTCATAAAATTCTCTTGATTTTCAAAAATTCCAATCCCAATCCCCTTGGACTTTTTAGAATATTTGAATATAAGGTTGTAATATTCCCGAGTCAATTTAGGCAAAATGCTAAAATTGTTGATTCAACCTTGAATTTGTTACTATTCATTTTAGACTGCTATAAAACTTTATTATTGTTTTTAAACTCTTTAATGACTTATTTTTGACTCTAAAATTTGTCTTAAGTTTGTTACAATTAATACTTACCTCCAATCAAATTAGTGTGACTTAGATATTGAGAAATACTATTCATATCCCAAAAAGTATTATTCATAACTATAAGAATCTTGAGTGTTATATCTATTCCCCTTTTGAAAGAATTTTTCTCATAAAATTATACTTGTACCTTATTACTATCAATATAGCTACAAATTTTAGTTTTGTTTTCCCATACAGTTTTTTTTCATGCTATGGTGCCTCCATAGCACCTTCATTATTGCTATTATCTTATTCCTCAATTCATTCAATTTATATACTAGTATCATCAATAGTCTTATTCATCACACTTTAGGTCTAAATGCATCTCAACATCCCTAAAAGTTAGCACATGTGGATGGGCCTAATCTATACCTTTAGTAAATTGACAAATAGAAAACATCACTTAGTAATTGTAACTTTAGTTGTAAGACTAACTAGTGGGCAACTGGTGTCACTCTCTTCGTTACCTTGTATGGATCGATAACCTAGGTTCAATTTGACTTTTATCTATATCTAATCACTTTATTCCATAGTGATACTTGTAGAAACCTCTACTCACCAATTCCATATTCTTTATCCTTTCATATCCAAATTAGAATAGGACTTAGGTTAATTAGAAGTAACTTCCAATCTATCCCAAATAATTTTAACAATCTCTTCACATTTGATTAATAGGAGAATAATATTGCATCAAACTTTCATTAATTCTTTTAATTCATATATCTCTTATCTTATAACCTTTTCTAATATTTATTCTATTTCTAGAATCACTCAAAATCTAATGCTCTGATACCACTAAATATGACACCCTACACTTGACCCACTCTTAGATCCTGATGATGAATGACACACAATCAATATTAATCTTCCATATATCCTTAGTACTTAAAAGATTACATCAACATATACTTAAAACTTATTTTTGATAAAATGTTATAATAATAGCTTCATAAAAACCACATAATAGGTTAGACTATTTGGGATTATCATATCTAAAATTCAGCAGCATAACAAAAACCTAGTGACACTATCCTAAATAGTAACCTACATAAAAACACATTTCTAAATGTCTTATCACATTAGTACTTTAATACCTCATCCTTAACATTTGTATCATACATCTAACCTTGATCACATATCATACGCATCAATTATACTTCTTAATCTTCACAAATAATCAAGATTAAAAACATGTCTCATCCCTTATCTATTTAGCTAATAATCAAGCATCATAGTTATTAGAATACCATCCAAGAAGTATAACATACATATACTTCTATATATAGACCATCTCTAAGGATTATACAAATACATCACTTGAATATAATAGGCCCACTACCTAACAATTGCACATGAGTGCTAAAACTAAACCAATATCAACTCTAATACATGTGAAAACCACGGATATCAAAAGAGCAACTCCTTTCCATCGTGTCATCATCATCTAATAATCGGTATATTCCATTTACTCTCACACACATGAACCTACATGTTGCAGAAACAACAACAACGTGATAATCTATATAGCTTAGCTGTATATCTAAGAACATAATGCTTAAAACATACATGCATATATCAACATGTAAGAATAATCTATTTTTACATGTATTAATCCGATTAATTGTATGAATGATAAATAAGAGTCATGTGTACATATGAAAGACACGTAATACACTCAAGATGTCTTAATATATTAGCCATATTTTCAATATATCATTAGATTAAGTAAATTTATTTTGAAAAAATGACATTGTGTATGTCACATCATTTAATACATTTATTTTACATCTCATCATAAGACCCATACTTATTAATTCATTATCATTTGCTTTGTTGTTTCTACTCCTTCATTATTATCATGTAATTCATTAAATTAAGCTTACTTAGATTATAACATATAATGAATCACATATTGCATCACATGACCTAACAAAAATCTAGCATATATCATATTGTTCTCATACTTAGTATGATTTAACTTACTATTCATTTTTATACACCAAATACATAATTGTTTCATAATAGGTTTATGTAACTATTTAATCCTACATATAACCTTATTAACATTTCAATCTTACAATTATAGGTCATTTATTCTAATTACATGTTTCTCTACTACTAAGTTTATTTAACATGTTGGACACTACATATGCCACCATATCATTTAAATCATTCAAGTATATGCCTATAATTCCAATTCCCTACTTTAAACATTACATGTCTCATCTATAATTTTATATCATGCAATTTCATTTCTTTACATCAAGAGACAACCATTAAAATCAAAGAAACAAGTATTAAACCATTTAGCCACAACACACACATCACTTAAATTCCTAAGATTTAGCTATTACATAAGTGTGCATGTACGATAATCCACCCTATAATTTACTCAATATGTTTTTCTCATAATAAGAACATATAATACACATAAGGATAATGCATTCTAAAACAAATATTTTGCACTATCATACTCTTTTTTATACCTTTTTTTGGGGTCTTACACATATGTATACATGCATACATGTACACACATTCTTCTTTGCACCATATTATAAACTAAAATTGAACATCATATTCCATCATTTCTATTATATAGGCTAATAGGCTAATATAATATCATGAAATAAATATTATCATATCCATATTCAAGTATGTTTCCAAGATATTTAATTTCTCATATACATAACATTGCTTATGTTCATTATAAGTCTACTTCATGTAATTCATATCATTAATAATAGGTATCATGCTTGTGTAAATCCTTTCAATATCATCCTAATCTTGTTTTTACAAGTTATAAAATATTATCAATTTCATATTATTAGATTTAATAGTTTCACATTTTCTTTTAATTGTATAATTATTTAATTGCCCATACTAAATAGACAACTATCCCAATATTGGATAATTGGACTATCCATGCCATAAAAGGCTATATACTAAGCCAAGCCACAAAGGTCATTACTAGTCTCAAAGTTTATAGGTCGAATAAGAGAGGTCATATTAGACTACAAATATCACAAATCAAATGTGACGGGTATGATGCTAGACCGCATAGGTCATGTTAGGCAATAAAGGTCTTAAATCAAACCCCAAGGTCATGAAGCCAAACAATAAAGGTTATAAATCATACTCGAAGGTTTTAATTCTAAACCATAAAGGTTATGTCAGACCACAAGGTTATAAATTACCCCTAAAGGTTATGATGTCAGACCATAGAGGTTATGTCAGATTACAAAGGTCATAAATTAGACATGAAGTTCATAATACCAAGCTATAAGACATAAATCCATAGCTGAAAGCCATTATTAGGTAAAGATATACTCTAGTAGCCGATAATCTCTTTAATTAACCAATTAACCTATCTAGACTCCATTGTCTACATTTATATGGGCATTTCTATATTTGAGTTTTTCTTCAACCGTTAAAATAAAAGGATTACATAAAATATAACATACACATATATTCAACATTAACAACATAAACACACTTGCCTTAATATATCTAACATGTGAAAGTATCCATTCTATCTCCACATGTTTTTGTCAAAAGCCATTTGGCCATCATACTAGATTGGTAATAATTCTTTATTTCCTTCATACTTATATATTTAATTATTTCCATCTAATGAATATGACTCCATGTAATATAATCATAGTTCTTATTGTATTAAGACAATATAAAAACATGTTCTCAAAATGTTCATAATATGGTGGTCATCATTATATAAACTACTTATATTACATATTTCATTCAGCCATTATAGTTTCCTTATAGGAAATCATTTTTCCTATTCAAAATTTTAAAGGTTATTAAACATCACATTTCTATATCCTAACTTATAGTTAGAAATTTATATGTATATATCAAATTATACCTTATAATATTATTTTTCCATTAAGCATCATAATTATTAATTAGGCTATATCATAAAACATTTTATGTTTTTGATGATTTATAAGCATATCTTATTTTAAAATCAACTTATACCATTCTTAATTTCCTTAATACATGCAAAGAGTATAATTACATAGCGCATTTTTAGAGTAACAATTCACATTTCCATAAACTTATAGCACATGGTAGTCTTAATTCCTAAGCTCACATATACACTAACTCATAACATTTACATGCATCTAATGACATTTAAACTATATTTCAAATTCAAGTTAACAAATTCCATTAATTTCTTTTCATTGGCAATATTCGGCTAAACTTACACACACATACACATGTATACCAAATTTATATACATATGTACATATAAAAGGGTCATAATACACTTTGAATTATCACTAGACCTTTATGGAATTCATTCATGCAAGAAAATGCCAATTTTGTATTTACATAATCTAATTTTCAATTCCTTACATATACATCAATTTCTTTTTTTTACTATAGCTTTTCAAACATTCGAATTTAAGTATATATATGTTGTGACACCACTTAGCTAACCCCGTAGCTTGATCCAAATGAGAGACGACATATTGTGACACCTTTTACTTGAACCATTACTAGCTCGAATAAGGGATAACATGTCAACTGATTTTGCTTAGCTATACAATTAACTTTTTAAGACCCCGTGTATATGTGTATCATAAGCATCTTCACATGTAAACCATTGTGTATTAGATATGCATGCACATTAAATAAATACTATCCCACTTGGATAGAAATCCAATGGCATAATGGATGCATGGTGTTATATCCCAAAATAAACCTATAGAAAATCACACTTCTATAAAGTCTCAATCTCAAATCCACATCCTAGACCCCTTTGATCCCTAAAATCAATACATCATAGTGATAATAGCCATATCATATTCACAATATCAAAGATAGTCACAAGATTATCATATCTCCAGTTCACATCACATACCTATTATATACTATTAATGTTTGTCTAGTTAATTTACTTAACCAGTGTAATTGCATAAAATATACATACTTGTGACTAAGACCCATGCCCTCTATTTACACATGAGTGCCATTCTGCTCTTATGTACATCACACTATATAAGAGAAAAATATACCAATGCTATAAGCTGGCTATACTACACTACTACTCTGAGGCTGGACTAAAGCTATTTA
>CANXYI011447716.1:0-11348 GCA_948208565.1 Hura crepitans | reverse complement strand
ACATAAGTTATTTGAATTATTCCACTACTGAGTTTTATACTCAGCGCGTCGGTGTTCCGATGCGCAGGTTATAGACAGAAGACCGACGAGCATCAGACATCTTCAACGGTGTAGCTGACAGAGTATTTATGGTATTTTGTTTTTCTTACTTAAGGAATGTAATAGTAATTGCACTCATGTATATAGAGCTAGTGTGGGTTGTGGGACGCACAAACACATAGATTAGTAGAAGGGTGTTATGTAAGACCTAATGGAATTTCTGTGTGATATAAATATCTAACTTAGTGTGAATATGTGTTGATGGGTCTCCGACCTGTGATATCTTATGATTGAGAGATGTTGTGTTTGTTGAAATATTGGAGGACTAGAGGGTCTAATGAGGTTGGTGATGGTATATAATTTTATAGAAGTGTTCTTTTACAGGTTTAAGAATTTGGCTAGGCAATAAAGCAGCCATTATGCTGCCCGTTTGTTTTAAAATGTCTGGTAACACCTGAGGATGACATGAATAGTAAATCACTAGGCAGTGGTTCATAATGAAGGACAAGATGGATTAGATTAAGCAGTCTAGTGACACTTCTTGCCTGTTCAAATAGAATGGGAAAGGGGCGTTATAGCAGCATTATTCAAATAATTAAAAAGCAAATAAATGCTATATAACTAAAAAATCAATACATAATTAAAAAGCAAATAAATGCTATATAATTGAAAAATCAGTACATAACTAAAAAGCAAATAAATGCTATATAATTAAAATACTAGTACATTATCAAAAAGTAATTAAATGCTATATAATTAAAAAATCATTACATAATTTAAAAGCAATTTAGAAATATATAATTCATTTACCTTTTGTCTATCATACATAAATGCTATATGATGACTATGTCTGATGTCCAGATCTTCACCTAAGTTGAGGAGAAACTAGGTCTATGTTTCCTTATTTTCATTGCCTATTATTATAGCATAAGCAATTGGGAATATGCATTCATTACGATCGATTCCCACTACTGTATATAGATTCCCTCTATAGATACCCTTCAACTAGCAAGCATCAATTCCAACTAAAGGCCTACATCTTGATTTGTAGGCTTCGTTAAATGGTCCTAAACAAACATAGAAACCAAGGATTTTTCTTTCATCCCTCTATATGTGAACAGTTGTACCAGGATTAGATTTCAATATTTCAACCCTATAAGATAATAACTTAGAGTATTGCAACTTCTCATTACCATATATCCACATCATGGCTATTTTTTGCTCTCCATGCTTTCATCTTTCCAATTGTATGACCATGATCTTCCCTAACTATACTTATAATTCCTTTTAAACTTCATGTAGGATCTTTTTTAAATCTTATATAATATTTTCTAGCAATCTATTGAGTTGTTAAACGAAAGTTGTTGAAAATTTTGGGACATGTATGATTGAAGTTTGATGACTTTATTTGTATTGTGAGATCTTCTTTGCTAACTCTACTTGTCCAAAGTTTAAATGGGCAGTTATCATGCTTGCATTTGCACTGTACTCTTATCTTGTCATTGGTTGGAAAATATAGCTAAAATCTATTTTTATACTCCAATTTTCTATAAGCTTTTTTAAATTGTGCAAGACTTCTAAATTTCATCCCATGAAGTAATACTAGATTTTTTTTATATACTTCTCTTCATTAAACTTTAGGTATTTAATTCTTCCAACATTATCAGAATCAGATTCTCTTAAGTCAAGCTCCTCAGAATCCCCATATTCAAAGTTCCCAACATTATTGTTAATAGGATATACATGCACTTCAGGAGGTCTAGTTGACTTATTAATTGGTCTTCCTTTTTTACCATTGTTCTTTGTTTGAGCAATTACATCTTGGTAATCTTGATCACTTGTTGGGATGTTATAATCTAGATAATTAAAAACAATATCTACCACTTCATCAATATTATCATCGGCAACATTATTTTCTTCATCATTTACATTAGCTTCTTCACGATTAACGATACATGCTTGAAATTCTATAACATTTTTTATACCACTTCCTTCATTCACTTTACCATTATTTGCATCTCCGTTGTCACCATCATTTGCATCTCTATTACCATTACAATTGTCTCCACTAGAAATATCATCATCTACATCCTTTTTAGCATCATCAAAATGTGCTTTATTTAATTGCTCCACATCTTTTAAGTTGCATTATCAAGCATTTTCTTCACAAAATCTTCTATCAATCATTCTTGCTACTGCTTCATTATAACCAGCCTGTTTATGGGCTTCTAATTGGGTGCTGTAGTCAGACAGTTTGAACTCAAATTCCTCATACAATTTTCTAAAATATCAAGTCTTTTTCTCTTTATTTCTGTTAGGTATTTATGTACAATCTCCGTGAGGAACATTTCTAACTTTATTATCTTCATCATCCCAAAAGTGCTTCACATAAATCTTAACTTCTCCTGCTTTATCCACATGTAGACACATTTCAAAAACCTTTACTTCCTTATTAAGAGGCTGAAATCCCTCTTTTAATTCTTTAGCAGGTACTCTTTAGTAATACCTCACAATTCCATCCCCTACCACACGCTGCAAAAACTTATCAATCATTTGCAAGCTCAAACTATCTGCCTTACACCAGTCGAAGTATGATACCTTACCAAAATCATATCCATCATGCTTAAAATATCCATTGTAATGTAATTTCACACTAAAATAATCACTTCTTTGTTCTGAAATAACAAAAACAAATTTATTACTTATTACGTTAATTAACATTATAACTTGGCTTTAAAATCCTAACAAAAACCTCAAAATTAAGTTACTAATTTGTTGACATTTTCACAAATCAACACACATGAATATTAAACTCTATAAATAAACAAAACACAATCAATTTCCCATTTCACTAACCTTAAATAATTCATGACATCATTGAATAAATTAATCACTAAATCCTTAATTTCCTACCCGTAAAATTATACAAAATAATTATTGAATATTTCACTTTCGGACGTATAGAGAACCACTTGAGAAGAGAACCTATACTTTTACCACTAATTTATAATCATAGCCGAGTTTTTTTAAGTATTATAATTGGATGCAGAGAAAACCAAGAATCTTTAATCATAAAAAGGAGAAGAATATTTTGTCCTTACCAAACAATAGATCGTCTTCTCGATACCTATGAATAGGGTGGTCCATCGCTCTCTGCCCAAAGCCACAACTTTCTTTCACTTTCACTTTCACTCTCTTTCAATTTCACTGTCACTGCTGCTTTAAAATTCCCCAACAACTAAAAACAGAATCAATAAATCTTTAAATCCCTCAATTTTTACTTCTTACCGATTTTGCTTGCCTACTATACCATTAGAAAAGTAACCCACCCACTATCACTTTTTTTTTTTTTGCATCAGCTTATAGAGAAAGAGAGAGATGGAGAGGGATTTTGTTCTTGAAAGAAAAGAGAGAATGATTTTGTTCTTGAAGCTTATTCCCTTTTTCTCTGAAGAGGCAAAGACAAAAGATTAGCATAATTGTTTTACAACTATTTGGCATGTAAAAAGAAGTAGTCTGCATGTGTCACCTTGGTGTTGGTCAATTTTCATCCTTCTGTACACGTGGCATGATGTGGCCATATGTGATGAGTCAGCAATTTATGTGTCGACCCATGTGTCATCATTTATCTCACGTCAACAAGCCACGTCATCACTTAACTAACAATAAATAGGCTCAGGTGCTAGGGTGACTTTTCCAAAATGTTTCTTATGCTCACTCGTTTTTTGGTTACAAATTTTTTTCTTTTTCACTAGCTTGTTAATAAGGTATAAATTCAGTAACCATGGACAAAATTAACTCAGGAACCCATAAATAAGTTTACATATTAGGTCAGCAATAAAACAACATGAGAAAAATTGTATATAAATATAGTCAAGAGCTTGCTTATAAAATGAAAACGGCATTACTTACGTGATAGTTTTTTTCCCCAAGTTTTTATATTTACTTAAATCTTTTTGGCCTTGTCTCTTGAACGTGGAAAGTCAGTGATAAAATTGAGTGTGGCATGACCAACAATATTAGTTTGACTTTGTTCTTGGTTATCTTAGTATGGTCTCTTTGTTCTTTGATCAGGCAAAACATCTAAGAGACCATTTAACATGCATGAAAATTAATCTTTGTATTTTTTACCCTATTTTATATTTTTTTACTTGTTCTATCTACAAACAGTGAATGGTTAGCTTAACTTATATTTTCAACTTTTCTTGTCATTCTTTTAGTTAATTGGCACATTATCTATCCCTTCCAGATTTGTACTGCTAATCTGAAATTCTTGGTACTCTAGACCAAGATAGGATTCATTTGTGGACCATAAAAAAACATACATAAACCAAAGCCATTTCGTTATAAATTTTCTCAAAACAGGCATATACTTGGCTTTTTACGAACCAGATAGCAAAATTTTCCATCTCCTTTTTTGTTTGGGGACAATCCAGAACCACAAACCTTCACTATTGTCCACCCAAAATTATGAAAATAGAAAAAAAAAGTGGCATTGCCCCTAGAAAAGGAGAGAGAAAATATTGTAGTTTTATAGGTAGTTGTAGTTAAAAAAGGAAAGAAGATAATGGGCCCAAAACAAATCCATCATAAACCGATGATACCCTTCGCAAATATGGGTTATGCTGATTGGATTCAAAGCTCAGAAACTGTGTAGTTGCAGTTGCAGCAACAGGATCAAACCCATTATTAAGTAGTTGTGGCTCTGAAGAGAAGCCGAAAAACCCATCACTCTGGTTCCAAAAATTTGAGCCGTAGCTATTTGAGCCTGAGGTGACGATGTCGGGAGGTAAAGGAGGAAGTTGAATACTATCGTCAAGCTCAACAGAAGAAGAAATGGAGTGGCCACTGGTTGTATTAGCAAAAGGTAAGTGGTGCGGGGCACTGACGGGAAGTTCTTGGTTACTTTGATTATGATTATGATTATGATAGTTATTAAAAAAGGGAGGAGGAGGGAAGAAAGCATCAAATTGATTATGAATTTGAGTTTCATCTGGGGAGAGAATAGAAGTGACAGAAGAACTAGGAGGCATATCAGAGTAAACAAAGTTGGTGCGAGCCTTGAATCCTCTCATGGAGCGAGCAACTGTATCATAGGCTAAGGTAGCCTCCTCAGCAGTATCAAAAGTCCCCAGCCAATGCCTTTCTTTGGTTGAAGGGTCTCTTATCTCAGCTGCATATCTCCCCATGGTCTTCTTCTCACTCCCAAGTATCTTATTTCTTGCTTTTGCTCCTTTTCTTGCTTTCTTTTGGCTTTTGAGTTGCCCCTCAAATCCATGTTTTGTAATTTTTGCACTTGCCCTTTGTCAAGTGCTGAGAGAAGGATACTATTTATGGCATGAGACGAGCTTAAATAAGGGTTTAAGGACCCATAGTATTAATCGTTGGTTTGAAAATGCTAGTGGGGCCATTAATTCTTCATGAAATTACTAATATAGAAGCATATAATTGTATCATATCATCATTAATTAACTAATATACAAATTTATAAACAGTCGGAATGGAAGGACATAAGTCTTGCTAGTTATAAAGTTATAAATATAATCATAGAGAGAGTAAACGTGAGTTTAATTTCGTATTATGCTAATTTTTTTTTGACATTTGTATCAATATGGTGCTTTTAAATATTTTTAAATATGCCCTTCATTTCAACTATTTTTTTTTAAAAACTCTATTTCCCTTTTAACTTCATTTCTTAAATATTTGCATTTTGTTTCAATTAAGGATTATTATACTCATTAATTTAGTATGACCTTCGGTACAAGACATACAATAAGAATTTTCCACCAGGCAAATATCATAATATTAATAAAAATGAACGACAGAACGAATTATACAGTGATTGGGGCCTTAATTTCCTCCTAAAAGTACATTAACTGTGAAAGGAAATTGAAAAATCCTGATAAAAGGGAAGTCTATCATGTGTCAAATTATTCTCTGAAAGGAAAAGATTATCATCAGGGATCAATTATGGATTGTACTAACAAAATCACTGATATTATTATCCGCATCCGCATGCATGCCTTTCCCACAACTTTTTCCCCACCCAAAAAAAGAATCAGCCAAGACCAACCAGCTGCGCCATATATATGATTGTTCAGCATCGTTAGCAATATAGAATAAACATGATTACCACAGCCAATAATTTATTATTATTATTATTATTATTTTTGGATAATAAAAGAAAAACTCTCTATTTACTTAAAATTATGTCATAGGAGAAATGCACATGGAGGAGAGGCTTTTAATTAAGTGGAATATATATGATTATATCAGACATGTGCGTCCAATTTGAGGCTCTAAGACAATGATATGTTCCACGATAGTACTCAGCTTTTCAAACTTAATTAATGAGAGATTTAATAAAATTGGCAGGTTTTGGTAATATACCCATCTGCAAATGAGAAGGGAGTTGGGTTGCATGCGAGAGCATACTTTTCGATCAGAACAATCACTAAGAAAGACCAGCCTCAATTATATTTATGTTTGAGATTACCTATTGAAACAAGAAGCCCTTTTTATTATTATTATTAAATCCTTGATGAGAAATCAAATGAAGTTTTTGTGCAGAATTGCTTCAAGTCAACTGATCATCAGAGTTGGAGAAATATAGAATGGTCAAATCAAAATATTTTTCTATATCATTGTTGGACCCTTTAGGGGAGAAAAATATTATTATATAGTCTTGAAACCGATAACCGAAAAAGAAATTTTAAAAATACAGTTAAAATTAATCAGAAATTAGCTAACTAATCGCATGTTTGACGCATATAGATATCGCAAGTCAATTATATAATTTAGGTAGGGACAAATAAGAAAAATTATGCTATACTTTACAAATAAATAATTATTGGTTGCATTATATATATAGATATATATAATATTGCTGATGTAGAATTACCAGTGAATTTTAATTATAATCATATAAAAGGAGGCCACTGATTATAATGAAAAAGAAAAGATTACCACCGTTAAGTTTTACTTTATTTAGTGCGGTTCTTGTATACAATTATCATCTAAAAATGGTATTGAGCATAAGTGTAGAAGCCATGGCAAATCGTTATTATTAAGCAAAGTAATGATAAGATAGGTAATGTAATATATTTTGGTCTAAATAAATATTCAAAAATCGCAATTACATGCGATGAAGTATAAATGAAAAATGAGGAAGATATGATTTTTTTTTCCTTTTTTTTTTGATGGAAAGTAAAAGATGATCAAGTGTGGTGAAATTTTGTAATATAAAAAAAAAAAAATCATCAAAAGTCCAAGTCACACTGCTGCGAAGCATGCCAAGTAAATGGCACGTATGATAGCTAACCTACCCTAATTACCGTACGTTCCCTCAGTTCCTTAATTGAATATTAGTATAAAAGGGGACAAAGAACTCTTAGTCCATCAAATTATTATTAGCCGCACTTGACTGAGGTATTTAAGGTTTTTTATTATATATATATATATATAGTTTATAAGTCGATTAACGAGTAGAATAAAAAAAATCCACATTCACCAGGCAGAAATTCACTTCTTTCCTTGCCCCATTTGGCCACTTCTCGTCTCAAATTTCTTAGATGCAAACTGGAAAACTTTGCATTTAATAATTCATAATGCTCAACCAAAAGGCCATGCAAATGATACATCGGATGATAATTGATTGGCTAACAATGTATAATTGTACAGGCTATACTCAATTTTATTTCCCAATTGCAATCAAACCCACTATCACATCGCAAACGCAAGACAATTTGTGCGCCCTCCATAACATCTACCCAATACAAATATTCAGAGGACTCGGCGTACTAGAATTCCATGGGGGCAGGAGCGCACACAAATACAGTGGACCAACCAGGGACATCGCTCACAAACTTGATTGTCCATTGCAAAGATAAAGTAGGTTATCGACCCCATTCAATTCCCATTATCACAAATCACAGCCAAAAGCGATTTTACAAGATGCACACGAGCAATGACAAAAGAATAACCCTAAAAGCAGGCGCCATTAGCACCAATAGCACCAACTTCAGAATTTCATAAAGTGGTTTTAGTAGAATTTAAACATCATCTGAACGATAAAACACAATACCACGCACATTATGAGAAAGTACATCAAATAGCAATTACTTGCACTACTGGGTTTGATTGCAATTAGGGAATAAAATTGAATGTCACTTGCAACAAGATCTAAGTAGGAAATCCAAGGCGGAAGTATTTACCCGAACAATCAAAAGGCATCCCCAAAAAAGGCTGTTCCTATAGACTATAACCAACTAATTTCCATTAACTAACTACTGAACAAACCTTCAAATAAGGCAACATTAAACCAACTATTCAATTTCCGAAATAACAAGAGCTGCATCCAACGATAATACGAATCGAGAACCTAATAAAGACCAGAATTGCTACATGTAACCAAATTTCGGCACAGTAATCCAAGATCAAATAACAATCTTAAAATGGAAACAACAAGTCTATTGACATTTCTGCTAACAAAATTCCACGTCACAAGTAAAAGGAAAATCCAAGAACAGAAATCAGAAGATCCCATTTCTTTGTCGAAACCATCATCCCTCGAGAATTACTCAACTCACATTTACCAACTATGGACCATAGAGCAATTTCAATCACCCTTTCTCCTGAAAGAGCAACCCTCTGTGAGCCTCGCACGCCCACCAGTTGGCTGGCACAAGACGGTCTGGCAGTTTCCGCACACGACCACGGTTTGGGAATGACTAAAGACAGTTGTTCTGCATTATTTTTATATACTTGTATATTAATACTTTGCCTCTACGAAAACAACTAACGATTAAAACTACGAAAACCGAAATTAGATAAATAAGGATAAACTGATTTTTTTTTTAAAAAAAAAGGGAAAATCTTACATATTGAAGCATCCTTGGCACTTCACATCCTGCACCAACAACAAATTAAAAACATCAAACACCAGGTCCTTCCAACAAAACTCAATCAGCTCGAGGCAAATTTGAATTCAAAAACAGGATTATACCATGAAAAATGAGTTGGGAGATTGCACCAGACGCTTGAGCTTGTGCTTCCTCTTCTCAAGCTCGGCTGGAGGGTTTAACAAATCGATATCGTTTTGGAGAACCTGTAACAATCAACAGTACAAAAACATTGGAAAAGATGCTTAAGAATCAATGGCAAACGCAGAGAGATACATGAAACATACAGATCGAATAAAAGAACAAGCGCTCACCATTTTCTGATTGAGGAATGAAGCTTAGCGAAAATAATTGATAACCTAGAAAACACTGTCGCTGCAGCTGCAGCCGCTGCATAAGGCAATGGTGGGATGACGAAACAAACGAACTCCGATTATAATGAATATAAAGGGGCTATGCGAGATACGTGGGTCGTTAGATTTTTGTGGCCAACAAATCCAAGCCCTTCATCTTACGAGAATTTTCTAGGGCAACACGACGCTGAGATGGGGGGTATCATAGTCATTTAATTTTTTTTTTCTTTTCAATATTTCATCTTTATCCTCCTAAAAACTTGTATTTTAACTTCTACCTCCGAGTGAGGATTCCATCTGGGCCTTTCTTCGGGCATGATCAATGTGAGAAATGGGCCTACGTCTTCCAATTTACTTGTACACGTATACTTTTTGAGATTTTTATATGAATATATAGAAAATATAAAAAAAAAATACCAACTTTTAACGTTATCTAAAACCTTATCGAATATATCTGTTTTTTTATTTTTCTATATTATAAATAGCACTTTTTGAGCAAGACACCCAACCATCTTCAACGAGTTTTTTCCTCTGTTTTTCAATACCATGATTTTACATCCGTTTTTCAACTATTTTTCTTTTTTTTTTTTCCTCATCCCTTCTTCGATGAGTTTTCTTCCTTATCACCTTTTTTTTTAATTACCTATAAAAAAATATAAAAATTGAAAAACATCTTCTACATTCCAAGACGAGGTAATAACCTATTTCTTTCTTGTTTTAATTATTTCATTTTTGTTTGCAATTTATATTTGATTTGTGTTGAAAAAATCAATTTCTTATGGGTATGTTGTTAATTTGTTAAAAATACCCATATAGTGTTTGATAAAATATCAAAATCAAAATAATACTAATCTGCATAGTATGTCAATGTATACTTTAAAAATCAAAATAATATTAATATGCTGATAAGTATATTTATAGCATATTTCTAGTATATTAATTTTATGCTAATAATATCTTTTTATTTTCATGAGTTTAGGGTTTAGGATTATTACATTCAATCTCACTAATTTAAATCTTTATAACGGCTGTTTTGGATTTTATTTATTATGTATAATGACAAAGTATGCTTGTATATTAATTGTTTATTAGAGCAACAACAACTAAGCTTAACTCATACTATACTAACTGTTTATTGATTTAATAATTATTAAGGCTGAATTTTAATTTTTATAATATGACAAATTAATGGATATAATAACAATTTGAATATAATGTGAAGAATAATAAAATGGACATAAAAATTTTGAGACTTTTAAGGTGGATAAAATATTCATTCAACTAAATTATAGCTATACAATCAAAGAAATTGAAGATAAAAAAAATGAACTATATCTTTATATATATAACTTTTTTTTTTTTTACTTTCCAATTTAAAATATGGCTTTGTGATTGATAAAATTATAATTTTTGAAGAAGTTGTTTTTGATATATAGAATGTTGAAATTTATGGCTTATGCCTCACTAGTTTTTTATTTCATTTTGACTAGTTTATAGTATACGCATTGTGTGGATTGTATGTTGATTATTAAGGTTTTTTTTGAGTAAACATATATCTGTGTGCGTGTGTGGTGGCAACACAAAGCCTAAAACTGAAAAGATTTCTAAGAGTTTTACATCTTTGCAAGTCTAAATATTAGAGAAATATAAAAATTTTTATGACTTTAAATTTACTATAAAATAAATAGAGAAAAATATATAAATAAACTATGCGTAGATGCAGCTATACCGGATTAATAAATCATATAATCTTAAATTTGGATAAATTTACAATTTTTCAAATGACCAAAATGAGAAAAACTAATCTACAACATACCCGATGACTTCAAATGTAAAGTGAGCTAAAAATGAAAAAAAATTTAAAATTGGCTAAAAGGAATAAGAAATTAATCTATAAGTGATAGTAATTGGATTTTGAGTAGCTGAAGGAAAGAAAAACAAATGATTGATATTTTAAGTTTATATATAGTTCGCAATTCATAAAAAAAAAAAAAAAGGAGTTAGGAAATTAATATAAAAAGTTAAAAGGATTAAAGTCTAATAAATGAGAATATTA
>CANXYI011447638.1:0-12430 GCA_948208565.1 Hura crepitans | reverse complement strand
CCAATGAGATTAATCTATATTGCATGAATTTTTCTTTAGTCAAATTAGGCATGTGTGTCTTAACCTTTTCTCTTATTGTATTTCTCTTCTCATCTAATTCCCCTCACATGTAACATGAGATATTCTATTTTATATGATATGCAATTAGATTACATAGGCTTAGATTAGGATGAAGAAATACAAGGACAAAAATAGAGAAGAAGGCCTACTAAGAATGACCAAGAAGGAATAGATAGATTGTTTTTTTATTTCTTATTAGGCTTATAATTCATACATAAATACCTAAGGTTTGGCCCAAATTGGTTTCAGCCTAAATTGGTTTCCTTTGGCTCAAGGAAATCAATGTAGTAAAAGTCCATAGCTAGGTTATATATTTAATGTGATTAAATAGCATATGTATGATTTAATAAGATTAAATATACATGTGCATGCCAAAGCATGCAAAATCCTTTTCTATAAGCATACCAAAGTATACAACCCTGATGAAACTTAATTAAAAGAAATTCATCAATAATATAAGACTTGCAAGCTTTCCGTTGATATGAGTTAAGCTAAAGTTCACTTTAGTATTAGGTTGTTGAGCATACTCAAGCCTATGCTACATTGGATATGTTTAAATCATATTAATGGGTCTGTCTTGGCATGATTATTAGTTTGTTGAGCATACTCAAGGCTAATAACCATCAGGCAAGATTAGGAAAATATGTATATGATACATATGCATCAAGTTTGGTAACCCATTTATCAGTAGTTGCATATGATGCAATTGGCATATGATACCTACCATTTATTTAATGGTTGGGCTTACCAAGCATACTCAAGGCTTTGACCTTAACCAAAATGGATATTGACCCACTAGAAGAGCTTCTAATAGGCTTTCTAGGATTAACTAGTGAGGGCTAATGATTCGTAATAAAATACTAGGAGCAATGCTTGATTTTAAAGACCTTAAAATTGTTGTATACATATACATTATCATACTCTAACATGCTTTCTTTTTCACATATAGTATCACTACCATAATGTATTCCAATGTGAATTTTCTCTAATATTAACTAAAATAACTTTGAAATAAGAGAATAGTTCATAGAAGTGAGAAGACATATTGTGTTGGATATAAATGTTCCACCTTTTTTATTAATAAAAATTCCAACTAGGAGTTGAAAACTTTTTCAAAAGCACATAGGGATGGCAATATGATTACTTTTATATCTCTTAAACTTTAGAAAAAACATGGGCATGTGATGCATAAATTATCAAAAATCATCTTATGAAATAAAGGATATATGATGTCTAAGACATTATTTCATTTGAAGATAATGAAAGAAATTTTAAGCATTGAAAGTGTTCGGCTTTAATTACATAATTTTATGATATAATAGAATTAAGTGTTACTTATATAATCACAAAAATAAGGTAAAACTAGTCAAGAATTTTTTTGTTAGGAACATAAATTTTATTCTAATTAGTTAAAAGCCGATAGAAGTGGAAAGAGACTAATCACAAAAGCAGGAACTGAAAATCTTACCTTATGTCTCTAATGAAAATGAAGCATGTGATGCTTCAACTTTAGGTATTAATATTATTGTGATTAATACAAGTAAGGGTGATGTAGACTTATAAGTAGTAAATAGAGCAAGAGTTGTCACAATAGCTGTAGGAAAAAATCATTTGTATATTCCTATAGGACTTGTATTGGAACTTGATAATTGTTATTTTGTTCATTGCTTAAGCAAGCACATAATTTCTTTATCTTATCCTACTAAACAAGATTTTGATATTAACATTAATATGAGGAAGGGTTGCTCAATTTATAAAGACAATGTTTTATATTGTTTTTGATTAAATGTTAATGGAATTTATGTCCCTGGTGGTCAAAAGGAACTCTGTAGTATTAATATCAAGAGATAAAAGGTGGATAACCTGAAACCATCTTCCTTATAGCACTGTCATTTAAGCTATGTAAATGGGAAGTGTATGTCTAAGTTACACAAAGTCTGGCGACTTAGGTTCATTTGATTGTGAATAAAATTGAAGCATGTAAGTTTTGTTTATTAGGTAAAATGACAAAGACACCTTTTAGTGGAAAGGGTGAATGTGCCAGTGGACTTTTAGATCTTATACATATATATGTATGCTACAACCATGCATGCAAAAGGTGGGTTTCTCTACTTCATTACCTTTATTGATTATTATTCAAGATGTTGGTATGTGTATCTAATTAAATACAAATCTAAAACCTTCGAAAAGTTCATAGAATTCAGAAATGAAGTTAAGAAATAACTTGATAAAAGTATTAAAACACTCCAATCAGATCAAGGTAGAGAATACTTAAGTTATGAATTTTAAAGTTGTTTGAAAGATAATGGTACATTATCTTAGTGGACACCTCTATACACACCATAGCATAATGGTGTATTTAAGAGGAGAAATTGAACCCTGTTAGACATGGTTCAATCTATGATGAGCCATGTAAAGTTGCCTAGGTTATTCTAGGGCTATACACTAAAAACTACTATTTATCTTTTAAATAGTGTTCCATCAAAATCGATTGATGTTACCCTATATAAGATATGTTGTAATAAGAAACCAATTCTATCACATTTAAAACTATAATGTTGTCCTACCTATGTGAAAAGAATTGTGTCAGATAAGTTTGATGCTAAATCTAATAAATATTTATTTATGGCATATCCAAAGGAGTTTGTCGGATATTATTTCTACAATGCATGCTATCTTTCTAGAGAAAGAGTTTCTCTTGAAAAAAGACAGTGGGAGTAGAATCAAACTTGATAAAGTTTGAGATCCACCAATGGAAGTGGATCAACTGGTTGATCTCAAGCTTATTACACATGGTGGTCATGTGATAGCAAAACCTATGGAAACACAAGTTCCTAGACATTCTACTAGGTTTTGTACTACTCCTAAGAGATATGAATTTCTCATAGATGAGAATAGTAATGTAACCATAGTCAAAGAGTATGAGCTTTTAAGCCAAGAAAAGGTTCTAATGAGTTTAAAATCAAAATTATGGTTAAAAACCATACAATCTGAAATAGATTCCATGTATGATAACCAAGTGTGGACTTTGGTTGATGTGCTTGAAGGGATTAAACCCATTAGTGCAAATGGATCTTTAAGAAAAAGGTAGACATAGAACCCATAAAGCATGATTGGTTGTAAAAGGTTATCATTAAAGGTAAGGAATTAAATTTGACGAAATGTTTTCACCGATAGCCATGCTTAAATCCATTGGGATTTTTATTAGTATTATTGCTTATAATAATTGTGAGACATGGCAAATGGATGTGAAGATAGCTTTTCTTAATGGAAACCTATCAAAGGAGGTATATCTAATGATAGCAAGAAGGTAAGCAAGATTTAAAATTCAATTTATGGACCAAAGTAAGCATCTAGGAGCTAGAACATCCGATTTGACAAAATAATCAAAGAGGTTGGTTTCCCACAAAATTCAAATGAACCATGTGTTTATGAAAGGTTAGTAGAAGTGTAGTCATATTTCTAGTATTATATGTATATAACATATTAAACATGGAAAATGATGTCTCTATGATGCAATCAATTAAGTTTTATCTATTTGAAAGGTTCTCTAAGAAAGACTTTAGTGAAATAATATACTAAGGATTTAGATCTATAGAGATAGATCCAAGAGGTTAATATGTCTTTCATAGCCTACATACATGGACAAGATGCTAAAGTGGTTTAGCATAGATCTTTCAAAGAAAGGATTCAATCCAATGACTTATGGAAAGGTCTTTTCTAAGTTTATGTGCCCTAAGACATAAAAGGAGAGACAATGCAAAAGTAAGATCCCATATGTTTTAGCTATAGGATCTATCATGTATGCTAATGTTATGTACTAGACCTGATGTAGCATTTACTCTAAATATCATGAGCAAATTCTAATCAAATTATAGAGAGGAACATTCGATGGCTATCAAGAATATCCTTAAGTATTTAAGAAGGACTAGGGATTTATTCCTGGTATATGAAGAAGGGGATTTGCAAATAAGTGGGATACGGATGCTAGTTTTTAGTTTGATAAAGATAATTAAAACTCTCAGTTAGGTTTTGTGTACTTTTTTGCAAGAGGTAAAGTTGGTTGAAAGAGTTCTAAATAGGATACAACTGCATACTCAATAACTAAGGTAGAGTACATTGTAACTTTCGATGTAGCTAAAGAAGCAGTGTGGATCAAGAAGTTCATTACTGAACTAAGAGTGGTACCAACTAGTATTTAAAAAATACCTTTGAATTATGATAATAATAGGGCCATTGCACAAACTAAGGATCCACGATCTCATTAATGATCCAAGCATGTACTTTAATGCTACCACCTCATTAGGGAGATAATAGCCAAGCACGATGTGAAGATTAAAAGAGTCCCCACTGATCAAAACAGTATTGATCCTCTCACTAAGGCACTATCACAGAATAGGGTTCGATCTTTATGTAAATAATATGGGTACTAGATACAAGGGAGATTAGCTCTAGTACTAGTAGGAGATTGTTAGAAGTATGCCCTAGATTTTATATGTAATAGGGATATTTTGTGTACATAATAAACTTTGCTTTATAACACAAGGCATTCTTTATTACTATAGCACTTATGTTAATTCATTTGTTTAATACGATCTTAAACTATGTAATAAAGTCCTTAGTATATTCATAATGCAAAGGAAATTATGAAGTGTTCAGAATGTGAGATTCTTATTGCATGTAAAGCGATGCCAAAATTATCTTTATTCATAATATTAACAAGATAGCATATTGTCAAAATGGATAGACTAGCACAATTATTTACCTAGTTAAATAGTAGTTCTCACAAGTTGTAAGCATGGTGATGCTTAGAGATAACATATGGATGCTTATTTGAGAAACAAGTTCATTAGAGACTAACATGACAATGTTCACATGGATAAATAATCAATATCAGTGAAGCAATCTCATCATATCAGTGGTATAAATGTCTTCTAACTTGAGATCATTAAGGTTATCTTAAGTATGGAGAACTATACTTTGACTCTAGTGCTCTTACATTGCCATAATGTATACATAGCTACGTGATTGAGTATAGTTTGAAATACTAGAAGGTGGTTGAGTGGTCAATAGAGGATTTACCACCTCAGATTATTTTGGGAGTTTATATCACTATTCTAATATGCCTCTATTTCTAGAATCTTTGGCCAAAGTAAAATGAAAGTGTGAACGAGATCTACAAGATCATTTTTAGAATAAAGGAACAAGTATTGAAGCTAACATACTTTGGGCTTGTTTTAATATTACCTAATCAAGCATTTAGTTGATACATGTCCATACTTAAACATAAATGAGATAAAGTCCAGTGAAAAGATGAATTGTATGGCAATTGTATAAAGAAGTATTAAGTTAAACCACTTAACAATTTTAACACTTGGGTAGTTTTGATGTGTCGCTAGACACCACTCTGGGCTTGTACAAAAGTGGATAATTGATTACAAATCAATTATTAGGCTAAAAGGATTGGGCCATAAGACTCTCAATTGGATTAGGACTCTTGTGCACTATGTACTGCCAACGTGTTTCGAAAACCCATAAGGTCACACACTATGTGAAGTAAAAGGAGCTTTAAAGAATTTAAATGGATTAATAATATGAGATATCACTAATAAATGAATAAAGAAATAAAAGAAATGATTGAGCTTAGAGCTCGGTGACATATTAGGAAACCAGGACTAGGGTTTTCAAAAGTTCACCTAGTCCATTTTTGGAAACTAGAAGTAGGGTTTCCAAAACTAGACCTTGTTGAATCTAGTTGGCAGAACTTTTTAGTTTTAATTTTTATAGTCCTTTTAAGAGTTAAAAGGGCCTTGGATTAGATTATTAAGAGGTTAATTAAGTGGCCCTATTAAGTCATAGACCTATCAGGCCATGACCAATTTACACATAGGCCTATTACTATGCTTATAAGCATAGACCTGGAAAGCCCATGCATGTAGCTCTCTTATAGGGCCCTTCAAGTTAGCTTTTAAATGTTAAAAGCCAACCTAAAGGAAGTATGAAAGGTATTAAAAACCTGAGCAGCTACTAAATTTAATAGAGATAAAAGATAAAGTGAGAAAAGCTCTCTTTTTCTCTCTATTCACTTTCCCTTCTTATTTGTTCATCTGTGCAATTTTTCAACTAGCACCTGGAAAATTGCATACCCTCACTCCTACTACTTCTCATATGGATACCTAGGAGGTGTTCTTAGTTAAGGATTATTGTGGTTTATAGCAACCCAGTGAGAAGAGTAAAAGAAAAGAAAAATGTATAGTTATATACTTTAATATACTCTATGTTACATTGTATAAAACTATTAATAACCAATTTAATTCATTCAAAGCTGATATTATTGATTGGTTTTTTGTTAAAAATTTTAATGTTTTCACTATACATGTATGACAAAAACCAATAGGTATTTATTAGAAATAATAAACACCAACACCCTATGTAAGTAAACTATCTCATTATTGTACAATTAAGCTAACTTGTCTAATGAGTAGTTTAACCTAACTAGTAGGAAATGTGTAGACTTGGTAAGTTTGTTAATAATAACCCATACTACATCATGTTTCTTCTAGGTAAATGAGAGCCTAGTAACAAAATATATAGTAGTCCACTCCCACTTCCACTTTGAAATAAGAATAGGTTGTAACATGCCATATGGTACCTAGTGTTTAGCTTTCAACAGTTGACATACCAAGCATTTGGACACAAATTCAATGATGTCCTTTTTAATACCAAGCCACTAGTAGTAACACTTTAAATCTTGGTACAGCTTTGTACTCCTTAGGTGTATAGAGTAGTTAAAAGAATGAGCTTCACTTAGGATGTTCTTTCTCAGTTCTTAGACATTTGGCACCCAAATTTGGTCTTAACAGTAAAATTTGCCATTATTCTTTAATGTATACTGTAATTCCTTCCCCTATTGGATCTCTCTAGTAATATTCAAAATCTTGTCATCTTATCTCTGAGCCTCTCTTATTTACTACATCTAATTTGTTTTTACCTTTGATTTAGCTACGGCAACACCATTCTAGGCTAGTTCATATAAGCATCCATAGCTCTTAAAGCTACACATATAGAAAAATAAGGGTTAAGTGATATTGATAAGAACATTTGTAAATTATTATTGGCTTAAATTTGAGAAATTGGCTTAGTTTTTACACCTATAAAAAACTTCCTACTCAAGGCATCAGTTACCACATTTGCCTTTCATGGATAGTAGCTAATAATTCAATCATAGTCCTTAATTAGTTCCACCTTAGATTTAACTCTTTTTGAGTTGGTAGGTATTTTAGGCTTTTATGATCAATGTAAATGTAGCACTTTTCCCAGTAAATGTTGTGCCCCTATATTTTCAATGTAAATACAATAGTTACCAACTCTAAGTCATGAGTACGATAGTTAAACTTGTGTGGCTTGAGTTATTTTATGGTGTATGCCATTACCTTTCCCTCTTGCGTAACAACATGGCCTAACCCATTGTGAGAGGCATCACTAAATATTATAAATTCTTTACTTGAAATAGTTTAGGTCAAGATAGAAGCTTCTATGAGCATAACTTTTAACTTGTCATCCATTCAAACTTAGTATTCTTATGGAAAAGCTTTGTAAGTGGTGAGGTAATCATTGAAATCCTTTCATAAATCTTTTATGGTACCCAACTAAACCAACGAAGCTATAAACTTTTGCCACATTTCTATATGGTTCTAGTTAACTATTGCCTTTATTTTACTAGGTCAACTTGGATACCCTCTGAAGAAACAATGTGACCAAGAAAGGAAACTTGAGTCAACTAGAATTCATATATACTTAACTTGGCATACAATTGATCCTCTTTGGTATCTATAAAATAATCCTTAGGTGATGGTCATGTTCCTTTTTCATCTTAGAGTAAACTAAAATTTCATCAATGAACAAAACCACAAACTAGTTTGGATAAGGTCTAAAAACCCTATTTAATGTCTATAAAAGCTACTGGAGAAGTCGTTAGTCCTAATGCCATTACTAAGAACTCATAGTGACCATAACTAGTTCTAAAGGCAATTTTAGGCATATCTACTTCTTTCATTATCATTGATGATACTCAAACCTTATATCAATCTTAGGAAGCACTCTCACACCTTGCAACTAATAAAAAAACATCAATCCATAGTGATACACTAGAGATTTTACTATCTATAATCAATACACAACTATAAAAACTGTCTTCTATTTAATAAAGAGAATTTGTGCTCCCCAAGGTGATACACTAGGTCTAACAAAACCCTTGTCTAGTAACTCCTGTAATTAGAGCCATTCTATAGGGTGTAATGGAAATAAGAGTTACGCTTGTATTAGTTTTAATGGAAAAACCATATATCACTTTGGAGGTAACCTAGCAACTCTTTTGGAAATACATCTAGGAACTCTCTGATGGTTGAGATGCCTTAGAGTTTTGTACCCTTCTTTTCTATATCAATGACATGAGCGAGGAAAGCTTCATAATTTTTTCTAATCATTCTTCTAGCTAAAATAGCTAAAACAATATTATGTAAGATACCCTATTTCTTCTTGAGAATGATTATCCCTATATCCTCTGAAGCCTTCAAGGTAAATTTCTTCAACTTGCAATAAATAAGTCATGATACTTAGATAACCAATCCATAACCAAAATGATTTCAAATTCATGGAATGGTAAAACTATAAAGTTAGCTAATAATTCTACATTTAGTGTACTCATTAGATAATCCCTATATATTTAATTAATAATAATTCTATATCCCAAAGAATCTATTAAAATTATACCATGTTCTGATGTGTCAACTTGCTAATCCTTATCCCTAAGTGTGCTCATGCAAACATAAAAGTGTGTGAAACTAAGATCAATCAAAGTTGTAACATTAGAATTAAATAAATAAAAATTACTAATAATGATATTTGATGTGTCTTGATCCTTTCTAGCCTTTATAGAATAAGCCCTAGCTAGTGGCCTATGATCTATTAGCCTATTGATTATCTCAAAGACCCTTTTCTGTACCTATTCTTAAGCCTTTAATTTACCTAGCATCCTACCTCACTGTACAACTGAGGTAGAAGCCTTAATCTTAGGTGCCTAAGCTTGTGATATAGCTCTGTTAGGTCACTCCCCTTTGAAATGACTAACACCTCAACATGCAAAGCAAGTCCTTAGTGTAAACCTATAGATTGCCCCATGTATCTTACCATAATTACTACAACTAGCTGATGTTGAACCTCTGAATGAAGCTATTAGTGCATTAGAAGTAGTACCCCTCTACTATTATTGTGGCTTACTCTTAATGGATCCTTTTAGTCTAGACCACTATGGTGCAATTATCTAAGGCTGGGATTAGGATGCCCTCTGCCTCTTTTAACTAGAAAATGGGTGGCTGCTAGATACACCTTGTGACCTCTTATACTAATTCCCTTATCCTCTAGTTTGCTTGGTCTCTTTCAACTCCTTAATTTATGTAGCAATAGAGACTAGCTTTGTACACACCTTAATTTTCATCAATAATAAATGGACTCTGATGTTCTCATTTAGCCCTTGTTTAAACTACTTGCATTTCACCCTTTTAGTGGGTATCAAGTCCTCTACATACTTACTAAGTCTAAAAAATCCCTTCTCATATTCAAATATAGTTATATGCCTTTGCTTGGTATGGAAAAACTCTCAACGTTAAGCCTCGACATAAGTTTTACTAATAAATTGCTTTTGGAACTCTGTCTAAAAGAAAACCTGAGTGAGTTGTACTAATAGAGTTTAACTTTTCAAAGTATGCCACCATTTGTATGCTTCTTTATGGAAGAGGCCCAAAACATACTCTAGAGTCTAATACATCTATTTAACTACCTTCTAAATCATTTTTAACTAATACTCAACAATAAAGAGCCATCTTTTAGCTTGCCTTTTAAATCGTTAGCCTTAAGTTTTCTAGCTTTCTTCAGTGGTACCTTCTATAACATCTACAGTTAAAGTGGTGGAGGTGGTGGCTACTACTATACTACACCAATTGCTTATCTAAGTAAATCTACCATCTACTACAATAGTGACTATTGGATTGGTATTTAAGCTAAACATCTAGCTAGAGCCTAATTTCTAATGTTTGTCTGACTGTTGCTAGTAACAACCTCTTCTACTAAAGCATGCTAAGATTCTTTATCCTTTTTTTTGCAACCAATATAAAAACAAATTGCAGTAGGATAACCTTTTTTCTATTAACTCTATCATACATGTTTTGAGGACATATACTTGACACAGAGTAACTTCGAACTGACTAAACTATACTCTAATACCATTAAATGTAACTCCTCTTACTTGATCCCTTATGGAATCAAGTAAGACATTGCCACATTGGGTTATTTTAGCATTTGAAACCCAAATAGGAAAATCCCTTATTTCTTCTCTTTTTTTATTTAACTAAACTTGAACTGATATTCAGGTCATGGGGCTCAAAAAAACCTAGTAGCATAACAGTTGTATTAAGAGCACTACCTAAGGTTACTTGTAAAAAAACACACTTCTATAATGTATAATGATCACATAACTATCATCTCAACTCTATCTCCAGACATCTTTATCTTTCTCAAAATCATTATAAGTCATACTTATCTATCCTCTAACAAAATTATCTCAAGTCATACACATCAAAAGGTCACATAATACTATAATATCGACATGCATTGGTTACAAGCATTCTAAAATAGGATTATTTAATTTACAATCATCCATATATTAATTATAGATCTAAAACTATATAAGGATATGTAAAAGCAAAAAGTAACTAAAATAGACATAAACTAGGACTATTACAACCCTAGGTGGATTTTATGATGATGCAATCCTTCTCTAGAGACAATATCTGATCAATCCTTCTTTAGCTCAACAGCTAGACTAGTACCTACAAGGAAAAAAAATTCACCACCAAGCTATTTGCTCACCGGTGCTTAATAAAATTTAGATGGTAGAAAACAACCATCGAGTAAATTTGAGATTAGAAGCATATGTTTGATCTAGATGTAAAAGCAAACTCCAAAAACAAATAGGATTTTATATATTATAAAATGTAATTACCTTGCTTGAAATTAAATTAAATTCTAAGATTCATTGTGCCCATATATTATAATATAACCCTCACATAACTACTCCATATTCATAACTTGTTTCCAATAAATAAATTTTAATCAAATTGAATTTGTGAAATATTTAAAGAATTTATTTTTCTAGTTTAATTTCATAAATTAATTATACATTTATATAAACTTGCCTAGACTTCAAATTCATTCATTGTTATGGAATATCTTAAAAAATTTATATCTTGCAAAAATATAGTAAGAACAAAGTAAGAAAATGAATTGAAAATGATCTCTAAATATAAATTGCTAAATTTAAATTTTATAACTTAATTACTTAAGCAATTATATGCTCTAACTATATTATCTTTTAATTACCTAATTTTGTCCAGGTTGATTTCATGGCCCAATAACTCTCTAGAGATAGTCTAATAACCTAGATACCAAGATAACACTATTTGACACCACCATACTCAATCCTTTGTCATAAACCTATGACATTCTAAAAAATGTCACTATCTATATATTACCTTATGACATTTTATAAAATGCCACTATGTATAAATTTAATCTAGTACCATTAATGTTCTATGTTATTAATATCACACACGGTCACTATATAGTTAATTAATAATGATCATCACATTTATAATTACTCCTAGGCCAAAATCCCATCCCCTAGTCTACCAAGCAAAACTTATCCAATGCTATAATTATTTCTTACATAGTTAGGGGCCGTTTTTTGAATTTTTTCTACTTTTAATCACTTTACTAAATCTCTATCCTTAATAAAATTTATATAACACTTTGCTATTGCATTATACAACTTCAGCCTTAGTAATTAACTTTAAATAAAATTTAAATTTATTAGCAATTGACATTTAATATTTTTATGTAAAGTTACAACTCCATGTCAAATATAATTAAATGTCATCATCATTATTATTATTATTATCAATATCACCTATTCATGTTCCCTCAGCCACATAAAACTCTAAGTCACAAACATTTTTCAATCCCATATGTCAAGAAATCTATTTTTTATTTTCTTAACACTCTATTTAGTTATCCAACAAGCATAACTAGTCCACCACCTAATAAGAGAATTCTAGTATACTTTTCAATCTCGGCAATCAAATAGAATTTTATCAAACTTTAAGTTCCACTTAATTATTTTGAACAATAAGTACTTAGATTAATGAGAGAGCTTTTTTGAAGTTACTTTACTTAAGATTTTTGAGGTATTTAAGAAAACATAATAAATTAATATTTATATATATATATATATATATATATATATATATATATATAT
>CANXYI011447542.1:0-15900 GCA_948208565.1 Hura crepitans | reverse complement strand
TTAGGGGGTTAAAATGGCCCTAAAATATAAGTTAGGGTATATTAAGGTTTAAGGTATGCTAATTAACTAATGTGAATAAAAAATGGAGTGAAAATGAGCTAAATAAAGAAAATAGAGTAATGGCCATATTGTATGTAAAATGGGGACATAGTTTGAATTAATTGATTTATAGTGTAATTGGCATAATTATAGTATGAGAGGTATCAATGTATTGGTATAATATGTTATGTGACAAGGTAAATAATGCATGGTATATGTCCATAAATGTATATGGTAATGTATATTGATTTGGTAATAAGGTGTTGTGGAAATCATGAAACAACATGTTAAAAATGGAAATGTGATATGGAAAAAAGGAGTGTGTAATGAGGAAATGAGAATGGAATTTTGACTAAATAATATGAAATGGTTATTTGATATGACCATGTATGACGACACATGTATGAGAAAAAGAGTACACAAGACATGTAAATCATAAGCAATAGAAGTGGAAATGTGAATAACCCATATTTGTTAGATAACCTGCTGGATAGGTTGATCGGTTAACTAGGGGATGTAGTAGTTAAGATATTTCAGTGTCATTTACAGGATTATATTGATAATACTTAATTATAAAAGCAGGTGCATCTGTCGAGAGGTAATAGAACCATTGCAGTATCCTAAAGTGGGTATAGTCGCTGAGAGCTTCAACAAAACCACTACTCACATATGTATTGATAATATTGATTATAATATAAGTGTAGCTATTGGGAGGTCAAATAGAACCACCACATATAATCTAAAGCTGATGCAGCCATTGGGAGGTCCAACAGGACCACTACATATTATATTGACAAGGTGTGCTGGTGTAACAGTTGTGAAGTCCAAAATGTAGGCCATTGCACATCATGATTTTGACATCTAATATTGGAATTAGTGTAACACCCGTGTACCATGGCTCTGAGGATAGCGCCTGAGACCCGAAAAGGGCACCCAGTGTGCTAGGTCACTGGCACAGATCTCGAGGCAACACATTTCCTAATAAACTTCACAGACTTTGGGAAAAAGTTGAAAATGACGTCAATAAAAATTTTAGTAGAATCAATAATTCATTTCGAGCTATAAACTACCTATCGGGCCAATAAAATTTTTTTGGGCCGGGTCTAACATGAGATGTGCTCAAACAAACCCAAAAACAATAGATCCTGAAGCTTAAAAATTTCACTGAGCCTAATGGTGAAGGAATTTTTGGAATCAGAGGTCATTTGCAAATTCTCATGATTTTCAAGGTTGGCAAATAAATTGAGGCAGCCTGAAAACTATCTTATCAAAGGAAATGGGCCACGAAAATTCATGAGTGTGTAATTGGGATTAAATAAAGAATTTTAAAATGAATGGCATAATTTTTCAATGTTGTTTGGGATTTTTTAGGTTTTTAGTAAAATTGTGATTTTCTCGAAATTTTGCTAGCCTAGTTTTCGAAGGAATTAGGTCATGAAACTTTACAAGCCTCTAATTGGATGTATTTGAGGATTTTAGAAATAAACATGACAATTTTTAAAGGTCCAAGCAGCCGTAGAAAAATTCCTGAAGTTCTATCACGAACCAAGTTGCTGCTAAATGCTTGATTTTCAATTCAGGTACTTCCCGATAGAATTTAGATGCGAGATTTTGCAAACATAAAATTGGGGTCAAATGATGATTTTAGGAACAAACGGTGCATTTTTTTTATAACTGTGTGATTTTTAAAAAATCCCTAAAGTTAGCAGCCCCTATGTTTAGGAATTCGAATCCTGGGGTGCTCGGGAACCCTGTAACACAAACCGAGGGTCCCTTAATCCCTTCTAGGCACTACACCATGTGGAAAATTCCTGGGGCAGCCATTTGACCACCTGTTTTCACTAAATAATCATTTTAAAGTACCCCTTTCCTTTTCTTTCCTCACCTCCTCTACCATTTTCAGTTTATTGGTCACATCCTCCTTTTGCTTTCCCTATTCTAGCATTTTCCTCTATATCTCCATCATAATAGCACCTTAAGATAGGCATATCTGAGAAGAGAACAAAAAATTGGAGATGGAGGAATCCATTTTCATAGAGCTAAGGAAGTGTAAGGAAAGCTAGCAAGGGAGGAAGGGTTGAGAGGTAAGCACAACCCTCCTTATTTTCTTTTCTAGATATAATTGGTGTAGATGGTTCTTGACTCTTTTAATTCTAGAATTTACATGTGAGAGAGGGAAGAATTACACATGTTGCAAGGATGGCCTTGTATGGGGCATAGAGGATGGCATACATGAAAGAATGGTGGCTGAAGAGAAGTTAAAGGTTCTGAATTCCAGCAAGAAGTAAGAGTGAAAGGGAGACAAGGAAAGTGTAAAAACTACCAAAGGTTAGTAGATTTAGTGAATTATAAGTATGCCTTTCTCTTCTTCTTTTATCTTACTGAATTGTATGAAGTTAGTGCACATGAAATGATTTTTTTTCTTTAGTACTGTAAGTGTGTTGTTGATGAATTCTTCAAATGCTTTGGTCCTTTGTTATAGTAGTATGGCATGAGTTGAGGTGCTGTTTTGGTCTTTTTTTGTGTGTTAGTGGAGTGAATCTTTGGCTGAGTTTAGGAATAAGAAAAAGGTGAATTTAGGGGTAAAGGTATGGTGACACTAATTTCATGGATGCACTTAAGACTAAAAATAATGTGAATATGGTGTGTGTGTGTGTGGGTATATCTATTTGCTGCCTTATGCATGAGAATAGAAAACTCTAGTTTTTGTATGGCATGAGGGGCTGTTATGGACTATATTATGCAAAGAAAAATTTCCTTCATGGTATTATAGTGTACATGTGTGTGAGGGGGTGTGTGTGTGTGCCCTGAGTGTAAGGGTGATGCATGAATGGAAATTATTGGCATGTAAAGCATAATAGTGATGTAAAATGAACTTGAATACAACCTTAAGGTTGGTATTTGTGGATAAGGTGTCTATAAACATTAAGGAAAAAATGAGGTGACAAAGGGGTTGCTGTAAGATGAATTGGAAGGAAGTTTTAATGTCATTATTTAGGTGTATAATGCAAGTGGTGAGAGTTATATGAAGTGTAAAGGTATTAAAACAAGTTTAATCCTACATTATTAATCTATACCAATACATGGGAGCAACTTGACTAAGATAGCCATGAGAAGGTGTTAGTAAGGTTGCAAAGAGATATAAGTGACAACTTGATGGCATGTGAGAAATAAGGCGTTCAAGTGATAAAGTAATTAAGCTATGCATGATTGGTATATAAATTATTTGGGCCAAATTATAGACATGTAGACTTAATAAAAATACAGATAATATATATATACATGTTAAAGCATAGGAATAATGGTATTAAAACAAGTCTAAGTCTATATTATTAAGGGTACAAATAATCTATCCAAGAGAATAATGGAATTAAAAATAAGAGGGTGACTTAAGTATGAAGATGAAATGTTATGATATGTTAAGTAAAAGGAAATTAACAATAAGTAAATTGCTTTTAGATGATTATTGCTTTTGAATTATTGCTTGTGTGTTAAGGTAATAATTTGTACCAAAAGAGCCTAGTAACCCATATGAAATGGATGCCTTAGGTAATAGAAATAAATGAGCCAAGAGGTTTCTTTTTGTTATGGACATAAGTATGTAAGCCAATACTAGTGCATGAGGATAACATACTTCAAAGGTTTTAATTTTATATTATGAATGTAATAAAACAACTTACATGTGAAAGTAATATGGCATGTAAATAGATAGGTAATAGAAAAGAAAATAATGGTCATTGTAAAAAGAAGGGAAAATGTATTGAATGCCTTAAAAAGGAAGTTAAAAATATAGCCTAAAGATGTGAGTCAAAATGGCACAAATTAGTACCTACATTATAAGCCCCTTTTGTAGTTTAATTTACATGGCATGTAAAGCTCTTTTAAGAGCTAGTTGAGACTATAATTTGATATAAACTTGAGCCATAATGGTTGATTATTTAGAATAAAATAAGGCATAGGAAACTGATTAAAATGTGATGGCTATGGGCCTATACTGGTGACAGTAAGAATATTGGCTTCGGGCCTATGACAATATAAATTAAGACATTGAGCCTATGAGGGCTAACTGTTAACATGGTGCAAGGCATGAATGAATGCCTAGAATATAGTGGCTATAGGCCTATGAACATGATAAGAACCTTAATGGCCACGGGCCTATGATAGTGATAAGTACCCAAGACATGACCTATAATTGTCCTAAGAAGAGGACTATCTTAAACTTAATTAAAACACTGCTAATGAAGCCAACACCTAAGAAGCTATAGTAGTAAATAAATAGCCCCAAACAAGAATTATGAATTAAATTTAAGTTAGACTGTAAAAATAGGCTTAAAATTGTTCGGTAGAACCCGAGTATGACTTGTAACTATCCAGGTCTAGTTTCAACTGTTAAAATAAATTTGTGTCTAACTTCAACTACTTTTATAAGTTGTTACATGATGACTAATAATAAACTGAATGAAAAATTTAGACAGCTGGCCAGAACTATTTGGGCTAAGAATGGATTGTCGAATAAAAATTAACAACTATCTATTTGTGAGTTAAGAATATTATATAAAGATGATAAGTAAAGGAATGGACATGGAATGAACTTAAATGGCACATGAGTAAACACCCACTGATGGGTTGACTAGTCAACTTAAAGTTTAGCAGTTACTAGTTATCTAGTGATTGGAGAGGTCTATAGATTGATCTCCATTATGTCACCCAAACTTTAAGATTATTTGGTGGTTGGAGAGGCCTTCTGACTGATCTCCATCATATCACCAAATTATATGTGATTATTTGTGGTTGGGGAGGCCTAAGGGCAAATCTCTATTATGTCACATAATATTTGTGTCTAGAGAGGCTACGGCTGATCTCCATTATGGCACACAAGTTAGTGTAGTGGCATAGGTCTAAAATGAGGACCTCTGCACTAGTTATTCCCTTTAGATCTAGTGTATTGAAGTGTTGTCTACCTAATGGGGCCTAAGTATAATATTGACCATTATCACTTTTAATTGATGAACTAGTTGGATAAATATGATGTCCTGAAAATAAGCAAGTAAATGTAAGGAAGCCAAAGGAATTAATTAACTGAGAGTAACAGACAGACACATAGTTGTGTCTGGGGAATACATTCAAAGGAAAATATATAATTTACACAATTTTATTAATGGTGGTGCCCCATTAATATGAACATAAGAGTTAAATAGCTATTTGAACTACTGGATAAAATAAGTGTAATGTCCTAGAGGTAATTAAAGTATTGAAAGATTAAAATAATAGATAATTAAATGCAAAGAAAGATATATTACTATTTGACCTTCATATGCATGAACTTATAATACTCATATATTCAACTACTTATGTGTAACAGGTGAGACATACTTTTAATTAATTAAATTCACCACTGAGTTTTATACTTAACGTACTAGTGTTTTGGTGCGTTGGTAGATAGGAATAGCAGGATGGCCTTAAGACGGGTGCGGTGTAGTAGTAGAATCAGTAAGGGAGATAATTTTCAATTGATTTACTCTATGTAAGGGCACTCATGTAATAGTTGTAGGTTATGTGTCCAACATGCTTAAGAGCTGCTGTGGTTTTGTAATTTATTTAAATTATAAATTTGTATGAATAATGTTGGCTTAAATGAATGAATACTTGTGTGATTTGTGACTTAAATTTTGTATTGAAATTGAATATAGGGCTAGAGGCTTATGAATGTTGATATATGATGGATAAATAGGATGGGTGTCAAAACTGGAAGTACACCTATTATTAAAAGTCTTTAGGGGTCCAATAAGGGTGTTACAATTAGTGTCTCTTAAATATAGGTTAGCAAATGGAAATTGAAAGTGCGGTATATGAACATAAAATGAACGAGCAAAATAAATTGAAAAATGACCTCAGTATTAAAATGAATAGTAAAATTGGCTATTGAATGTGAGACTTAATGATAGCAAGTAAAAAAAAAACAAACATAAATGGTGAACTAGGATATGTAAGTGATATAAAATGTAATTAAACCATGGTAACATAACAATCTAAAATGACTAAATAGGTAACACAATAGGCAAGGTAAATGTGTAAATGTTATATGGCATGTTTTGTTTTCTAAAATGTATACTTGGCATGAATGCATGGGTGTTTGAGCATATTTTATCAAATACACCACTAAGATTTATGCTTAACACATTGTGTTTTCCAATGTATAGGTGGTAGATAGACACAACTCTAGTTTAGCCTCAATGTAGCAGTGCAATGCATATAGATTTAGCTTTTGGTATATCTTTTTGTATTTTCAATGTGATGTATATAAGAGTAGTTAAAACTCATATGTACATAAAAAGGCATGGGTTAGTCGAGTCATATGCATATATAGTTCATAAAATTACACTGGTTATGGAAATTAATTAGATAGACATTAGTAGTATGTAACAGACACATGGTGTGTGCTTGATATATTATGATTATGATACTATTATGAATGCTATGACTATGATATGATTGATGTCATTAATAGATGATGATAATGATAGCAATAGGGGACAAAAAAGGTCCAAGATGTGAAATTGAGATTAAGGTGTTATTTTCAATAGGGTTATTTTAGCACATGATGCCGAGCAGCTGTTATGCTGTCGAATTTTTGTCAAAATGGAACAACAATATTTTACATTTGACACCCCTTACCCGATTTAACCTTGGACTAAAATAAGAGATATCATGATGCCATCTCATTATCTTCTTAAAACCCTCTCTTGTTTATGTGTATTAATGCATATAACTTTATTTTAGCCAATCAATTACGAGTCACATTTTAGTAAAAATCACACAATTATCACTATAACGCCCTGAATATCCCCGATAATTATGAATAATACTTTCCTAAGATGGATGGTGTTCTTGAAACCCAAGATACACTAAGACACTAGATAAAATTATTAATCCTAAAATAATTTTGGCAAAGTTTGTGATCAATCTAAGGTTATTAGAGTGGTTAAAAGTGCTAAGAAAATTTTTACGACACTGTCTTGGGTTATGAAATTAATTTCTAAGTTGCTCAAAAAATTATGAAAATTGTACAACCTAATACTTAAAAATTCCAATGAGTCTAATGGTGCTAAAATCAAAATTTTTTGATATTAGAAAGCAATTTTTTAAGAAATCAGGCGACATAAAAAATAATGAAATTAATTGGTTTTTCAGTGTTTTTAAGCACTAATTTTTAAAGGCTTTTAAGGGATAATTAAAATGATTTATTACCCTAAGTATGGCAATTTTATTGTATCAGGAAGAGAAGAAATATTAGGGGAAAAATAGATAATAGTGTATTTTTTAGGGGGGGTATAAATAGGTGATTTTGACTAAAATAGTCATTATCACTATTCAGCCCTCTCCTCCAAAATAGTCGACACTCTCCTCTCTCCCTCTCTATTTTTTTTCTTCCATTCCTCCTTTTAGAGCCAAAATCATCACACTAAATTTGAACCATAGAGCCTTCAAGCCCTAAAAGTCATATAGGAAGTAGAAATTTCAAAAATAGGTGCTCAGAATTGTCGATTTTTCAACCTTATGAACAATAACCATGAATTTTTAAGGTAAGATTTTTCAACTTTCATTATTTTTCCTAGATACTAGAGGTGCCCAAGAGTCAATATATGGCCTTAGACTAATTTTTAGAGCTTTGGTTGATTTATTATAGATTTTTTAAGTTTTGTTCGATTTGTGTTATGCTCTTCCAAACCGAACTACGATAAGGGAAAAGTGAAGGCATAAATGGATCTCTAAGAACCTTTTTAGTTGCCTTAGTATGTGAAATCAAAATAGTATGAGCAATTTTAATTAAATCCATTAAATGCATTTATTATGTATATTATGCATTAAATGCTCATTTTTGTGTAGGAATATAAATAGCATGTTTATTGGTGTGTTATGACACTTAATGAGTTTCTAATAATGTTTGGAATGCCTAGAATACATTGAAATTAAGTAGAAGTGTAACTTTTACTAGAATCTCAAATGATGCTTTAATATGTAACATAATAAGGTGTAGACAACTAAACTTACATTTGTGTAGCTAGATAGACATATGACTTGTTAAATATTCTTATATGACATGAATAAAGATGTATGAAAATAAAAGGGAGCACTAATCATGTAATATGTTCATTATATGCTTTGAGTAGGATGTATGTTAATCATGTGTAAAAGTGCTTTTATATATACTTATAAGCATGAAATTGAGTATGTCAATGCATGATATAAAGCATCATAGTATGGTCATTTTGGTGAGGTGGCCGAATGTAACATAGTGAAAAATGAGCGAATGAGGTTATTATAAGTACATACTTTTGTGAATGACTAAATGTGCTAAATGTATGGGTATGTGTCATGGAATGTGAATGGAACTATATGACTAATACTCTTAAGTTATGTATTGAGATGAAATGAATGTCTTAAAATGAGTAAATGACATAAAAAATCATAATTGAGGCATAAAGAGGGTAATGGCCTAATTGTTTTATACTAACCATGCATTTATGCACTATACGAATAATTCAAGTTTATATGTGGCTTCAAGAGCAAAAATAGAGAGCATTATTGGAATAGATTCATAAAATGAATGAAAAATTAATATTATGAATATGTACACATGTGTATGATAATAGAAAAAAAATAAATGACTTGCTAAACCTTAAATGAGTATAAAAGGTAGTAAGATTAGAGAATAAAGCATAAAAATGGCCCTATGGTCGATATTAATAAGAAGAAAGGAAGGATTCAAATTTTTAAGTCTATAGGGATTTATCATACATAAACTTGTGATTGAAATTTAATTAATGATGTGTTTATTAAGGTTTAATAAATTTGACCTATAATAAGACCATAAACTTTAGGCTTTATAAATGGCAAGTTTTTTGGTGCTCTCATGTTTAACTTTCTTAATTTAATATGAACAAAATAAATGGCATAAAGAAATGAAAGGATAGACCTAAAATGGTCTTAAAACCCAAAGGAGCTTAAAAAGGGCAAAAAGCACACATTATGCCATGAATTGGGAAATTGTGAACCTAACGGCACAAATGGATTTTAAATGCCATTATAACCTTAACTTAATTATGTGAATATGGAATGTGAGCTAAAAATCCACAATTGAGGTGGATAAGGGTTGTAAATGTGGAAATGGCATAATATGAACAAAATGGACATAGAAGCTCAAAATGGTGTTTTTAAAGTAAATATGCACATTAAAAGCTATATGAATTTATTTAAGAAGGTAAAACTAAATGCAATGGATTTTAGACAATGTGATGTAACAACCTAGGAAATAGATAGATTAACCGGTCAACTAGGGGATAAAGCAATTATTAGGGCACTTTAATGCTTAGATGAGTCCTAAAGGTACATTTGTAGTCTACCTATAGGTATATATGTTTTGATCTTTAGATCTACTAGATGCAGATGCTAGTAAAGGTCCTATTGGGCCACTGCATATATCACTATATGAGTGCAGCCGTGTAAGTTAGGTTAGATACTGCACTGTGCTAGTTTAGTAGCCATCAGGTCCAAAATGTGGGTTACTACACAATTCATAATCCCGCTATCCATAGGATTGTGGTACTTTTTCATGGGCATAAGTAAAAGAATGGATGGCAAAATAATAGAAGTATAATAATATACATGATATGGCCTTAAATGCATAATGTAGTTATGTATGATGTAAAATGGTTCCATATGATAAGCAGATGTTTATATTTATTGAATTTGTTATATATACTTGTCATGAGATGGCTCAGGTATAACTAAGCTTAAGAATCATGTTGATATATTATAATGGATACTATTGGTGTGAAATAGGTATATTATATGTTGTATTGACTATGTATGCTTGTCATGGAATTTTTGGTGCACAATGTATGCTAAATGGTGTTTAATTTGCTATATATATATGCATGATGGAAGTGTTAAAAAGGCATTGCATGCAAATGAATGTAATGAACTTATGCAATGTATGATAATAAAGTTAACACATAATATTTCAATTTCACCACTAAGCATTATGGTTAGTGTGTCATTTGTTTTATGGTGTATAAGAACAAAGACGTCTTTGATATCAGAAGCCTTAGGTCATCAAGAAAGTTAAAGAGAGCTTTATTTTTGGTAAAGCTCTTTTTCTTGTAAAAGTGATGTATAGGATGCACTTAAGTGTATATATATAAGGGAATGGAACTAACTTGTAATTATTTTGTAACCAAATTGTAACTTAAATGATTTTTTGGATTTTGACATTTGTGTATCATATAAAATTGTGAAATTGCATGTTGTGTTGTATGATATCTCTTCTTAAGGTTGAGATACCATACATTATGATTATGTGCTGTAGAGTGATCAAAGGATCAAATTGTGATGGAGAATGGGTGTGATTGTTTATAAAAGTGTGTTTTCTAGTGTAGGTTGCCATTTAAAATTTTAGGATAGTGCTCGGTATAGCAGTTATACTGCTGAATTTTCAACATTAGGATTTTAAGTTTTTAAATGTGCAACACTGTTAAAAAAGTTTTTTTTTATATATTTTTACACCTAACTATTTTGAATAAATAGATGAACATAAGTATATGGTTAGATGAGCTTGTATATCTCAATATGTATACATACATTAGTTAGGCTCAATAATTAGCCAGCATTCGGACCGATTAAGAGGTGTCACAATCATAATCTCAGAGTCAAGCATGCAACATATAAATCGTACATTCTAATCTTGTCCACATTATAACCTGTATTAATATTTACAAACCATTATGTAATAAGTTTACATAATTGAACCCAAACCCATCTACATACATAAGTGCCTCTATAAACTATTAACTACAAAAGGATCAAAATATATGCTTACTCATAAGAGGATTGGCTGCTACACTATTCGTTAAGGCTAGACTGCAAGTCTACTATCTACTACCTATACATCGAGAAACTAATACGGTGAGTATACACTTAATGGTGAATTTAATGAAATAGGCATTTTATGAAAATCACATGTGTCATACATCATACAAGTTTGTCATGTACATGTAACTATCCTACCATCAATTTTAACTAGTTATATATTTACATACCTTGTTACCTTATCAACTCTCGGTTACCATGTTACAAGTCATAATTAAGTTAATTGCTTATGTTTTAATTTGACATATCCCATTTTACAATTATATTATTACATATCAGAGTATTGTGTTTATTTCACTCTTATGGTCCATGCTCAAAAGAAAACTCTTTTAACACTAGATAACGAGATCAATACCCTATGCAATGCCCTACATTATAAACCTCAGTAGCTGCACTTGCCTATATCCATCTGATAGTAAGGATTAGTTAACCTTCTAATACCAAAATGGTAAGGATTAGTCCTATTAGACCTCCCAACAATGGGATGGTAGGGATCAACCTTGGTGGACCTCTTAATATCCCAACATCAGTAGATAGCAAGGATTAACCCATGTGGACCTCTTAATATCCAAAGAAATATGGGTAGTAGGGATCAGCCTATATAGACCTCCTAATACCCAAAGTGTGTAGGGTTTACATCTAAAACATTAGTGATTGCACTCGCCATACAATATAATCGGCGATGATCCTTATGGACCAAAGCCGCTAGTAGTTGCTAACTCTTTAGTTAATTGATTAACCTATCCAAGAGGTGGTTTAGCTAATATGGGCCAATTCTAATTATGTCTCAGACTAATGACTTATTTATTACCATTTCATCTTTTTGTGGTTCATTTTACTACACATAAGTATATACACACATTTTTCTTAGCCATTACTTTAGCTATTCAAATGTGTCTGATCAATATTTTATTTCACTACTATCCTTACACTAGTATCACATACTACATCACAATAATAGGCTTTACATACCTGATTATAGTTTCATACACTATTATGCCAAAATGTGTTGATTAGTCATGGCATTAACTCTTGGCTCTATCACACCATTACATTGCTAATGTATACATGCATTCCAATTATTGCCATTTGATTATGCCATGTATAATTCCCTCATATTATTTAGACTTATACAAGCTTTAACATTGCTTTAGCTCATGCACACACGTGTTTCCACCTCTGGGCACATTATTTTACCATCATGTTTACATGCATGCACACTAATTTGCCTCAATTATACATGTTACTCATATCTACCACTAGTTAACTCATTCATTGTTACATTGCATGCCATTGTTCACATATGCACACACATATACACCAAGCTACACCATTTACCCATACCACACTCACACACAAGCACCTTAGTTTTCCACTATTTCTTTATGCATTCATGTTTATTTTCCTTACTTTAACTCATACACACATTCACCACACACACACACACACAAAACAATATTTCCATACACATAGATATATACTTGAAATGTTCATACACATAACACAAAATGCATTTCCAATTACATTCACTTACAGTGGACTCTATAGCACTCTAATTTCAGTCTTCAAGGCTTGTCTTGCCTTTCCTCCACTAACTCTTTCTCTTTTTCTATAAACATATAGGGTTTTTGATTAGAAAAACCATACAAAAATCTATACATCTAAATTGAAATTTATCTACATATGTATCATCTACACCTCAAATACTACCTAATAAAAATAAGAATGGTTGAAGAAAACCACTTACACCCAATATGGTTAATATTCATCAAGTGACAAAATCTCTTCAAATAAGTAACTTCTTAGATTTTTCTCAGTATATCTATGCTCAAGAGACTATGGAGGCTAAGATAAAAGGGTTAACTTGAAGAAATCTCTCAAAATTTAGGGTGGAATGAAAAAAAAGTGAGGCATGTATCTGTGTAAATGGTGTTGGCCAAAGAGAGAGGGAGAGGGGAAGAAGACAACTCTCAGACACTTGACACATGTGACACCTCTCCCTTTTATATTAGAGGTTAGATGGCCTAAATCACGCCACGTGGCAATTCAACGGTCTAAATTAATTATATTTATGTTTTAAGCTTCAAAAATACAAATTAAACATTCAAGGCCTCTAAAATTAATTCTTTCAATGCTAAAAATTCCCAAAATTCTTAACTAAAGGACCTTCAAAATCTTAAGTCCAAAAGCCAAGGGAAACTTGAGTAACTATTCACTTGTGTAATTAAAAAATTCAAATAAAATACCAAATGACCTTAGCGAATTTTGATTTCACCACCATTAGACTCATTGGAAATTTTAACCCCTAAGTTATGCTATTTTTAGGTCAATCCAAGCATATCTTAACCATTTCTTAGCTCAATGCAAACTTAAGTCACTATTTACTAGTTCTCGACATGAAATATTTTATTAGTTTAGTGAAAAGTGCTAATTATCTTATTTTCATTATTATTTGTGCATTTTAGTTTTATGACTAGTACTCCTCCTCAGCCACCTCATTATGTTCTGAGTACTTAAAAAATACTGTTCATGCCTCAAGAAGTACTATTCATGAAACTAAGATTCTCAGGTGTTATATTATATGCTTGTGTACATAACATTTGGCTTATTTACAGATGGGCCTAAGATGCTCACAATGCGCACTCATAACAGGGTTTTAAGAAGATAATGGTAAAACTAGACATGAATCAATTAATATGTCATCTCTTATTCGGTTTAGCAATGATTCGGGTAAGAGGTGCCATAATGTGCCATCTCTCATTTGGATCTAGCTATAGGGTTTGATAAGGGGTGTCACAAGGTTACTATTTAGGATAGTATCCCGATACAACCATTATGCTGCTAGATTTTTGGCATAAGGTCCTAATAGTATACCTTAAAAAGTAGTCTTTGATAACTCACATTTTTATTAAACTTATTCATGTAAAGAAAGTTTTTAAAAGCAAGGTTTTAATTTATAATGGTTTTTAGTATATAGGATATTGGTATATGTGTTGCTCCTTATTTGGGTCCAGCGATCAGGTTAGGTAAAAGGGTGTCACATTTGGTGGTATCAAAGCTTTAGTTTAGGTGTTCCTTGGTAGATAAGGATTACATAAAAGTGCTTTAGAGTTAATAAATATATACCATATAATTATAAGACATTACAGCTTATAATGTGTTCTTTATCCTATAAATCAAGGATGAGTCAATCTACACCATTAGAGGGGGTGCTAAGGAAGTAAAAAGTCATGTTTCCACATAAGTTAATGTGCCCTTTAGGATAAATACTTTAGCACCTAGTGCTACGAGGATTATAGCCCAGGTAGTACCAATTCTCTTGTAGTATATAGTGGATTTGCTAAGGCAAGCCATAGTAGTAGTTCCTTTACCTCTTCCACTAACACAACTTACACTACAAGCCCTTAAGAAAATATACCTAAAAAGGCTTAAGACTATAGAGGTTAAGGACTTCAAAGGTGAGAAGCTAAATGTATCTAATAAAGCAAAATATTGGTTAGACAAAATAGTGAGGATCATGTAGCAGTTGAGATACACTCTAGAGGAGTATGCAATTTATACTATTTAACTTATTTATGATGATGCATTCAAATAGACCACTATAGTACACAAAGGGCCTAAAGATTTTACTTGGGAATTCTTCCTTTGGGAGTTTAAGAAGAAGTATATCACTGAGCATTATATGGATAAGATGAGACAAGATTTTATGGATTTGAGCTAGAGACAGAGATCTATATTAGAGTATGAGAAAAAATTTGCTAAGCTTAGCTGATGTGCTAATGAGATGGTTTCCACTAAAAAAGATTAATGTAAGCAGTTTGAAAAGGGTCTCAACCTTGACATTAAGCTTTAGGTGGCTTTTATGAAGCTCAGGGATTTCTTTGTATTGGTTGTAGATTGTCAAATAGTGGAAGATATCCAAAAAGAGAAGAGAGATTGTTTCCTACGAAAGAGGCCTTTAGAGGAAGGACAAGCCAGTTTAGCCTCTACAGTAAAAAAGAAATAGAAGTGATCAACCTAAGCACCAGTAAAGTCAGAGAAAGGACTAAACATAGAAGTTAGGTTAAAGTTTAAGAGCCAAGTCTAGACAACATGCTTATATCACTGTGCCTAAAAATTGACAGCTAGAAATGCATTACCACTTCAGTGTGAGCACTATAGTAAGAGGTATAAAGGCATATGTTGGATGAAAATGTCAATAGTATGTTAGGGATATGGCTCTAAAGGTTATATTTCTATATATTGTCTAATAAATCCTACAAATTTTGCCCAAAAGAGAGGTAAGAAAGATACAAGAGATCGAGTTACGGGTAACCAGAGAGACAAGTCTAAGAGTAGAGCACCAGCAAGATAATATGCCATTAGAGTAATAGAAGAAGTTGATACACCAGTGGTGATAGTAGGTACTTTCCTACTATTCAATTTACCTACTTTAGCCTTATTAGATATGAGTTCCACACATTCATATATCCGTACTGCATGAGCATAAGATTAGGGTTTACAATTTGAGGTGCTAGATATAAAGATTTTAATTACCAACCCAATAAGGCACTATGTTTTAGTGAACAAAGTCTATATAAAAATGTCCTTTATTTGTATTAGGACATGGTTTTGTAGTTAATCCCATTAAATTGCCTTTTAATGAGTTCCACCTTATTTTGGGCATGGATTGGTTATCTAAGTATGATGTAGTGGTAGATTGTAAAAAGAAGTGAATCTCTCTTAAGATAGTGGATGGATCAAGGGCTACAGTTATAAGTGAGAGGTCAAACTTTATATCTAATATGATATTAGTAGTTATAGCCAGGAGGATGATAAGAAAAGGGTGTCAAGCTTATTTGGCCCATCTGTATGACACCAAAAGAGATGAACTAGATGCTAGTTAAATTGAAGTTTAATGATGTTTTCCCAAAAGAGCTTCCTGATTTACCG
>CANXYI011447484.1:0-14248 GCA_948208565.1 Hura crepitans | reverse complement strand
GTAATAAAATTCCATTATATGCCTTTCATTCTAAACATCATTCATAATATCTTATTGACATTCGGTGTTTCTCGTATCAATATATTAATGATCTTTAATCTCATCATTTACTTATCTTAGCACATATTTGATAGACAACATCTCAATACTAAATAATGGGATATCAACCTCAGAGGTCTCATTGAATGTACAGTGGCCCATATTTTGGACCTCAATAGTAGTTGCACCTATATAGATGTGTGTAGTATTTTTACTAAACCTCAATGGTAGCTACACTCACGTGATGGTACGTGCAGTGGCCTAAGTAAACCTTAACAATTGCTATGGCAACATTAATATATATGCAGTAGCCCTAATAGACCTTAATAATGGCTACAACCTTATGAATATGTGCAGTGGCCCTACTAAAACTATGTAACACCCAAAAAATCCTGATGTTATGAATAGTACTTCCTGGGACGTAAATAGGATTTCCCTAAGCTGGGTCACACTAATCTTACTAAATGGAAGTATTAATCATAACATAATTTTGGATAAAATTTGAAGTCAAAAAGTTATTTAGATGGTTAAAAATGATAGTTAAGTTTTATGGTAGTGTCATATGAATAATGACCTATTTTAGCTAAATCATAAAATATTTAAATTTTGCTTAAAAAATTAAGGGATTGATACAACATAATACTCAAATATTCTAAATAGTTAGTTGGTACTAGAATTGGAATTTTTGGATATCGAAAAGTATTTTTACTAAATTGGGTAAAGATAAAAAGTTACATATTAATTAATTTTTTGCAATTTTCGAGCTTAGGTTTTTAGAGGCTTATAGGATATGGTTTAAATGAATTTTGGGGTTTAATTAGAGGTTAATTGAAGGAAAAAAAAGGGGTTTCTAGTTTTTACAAAGGGAGAAAAAAAGAAATTGGCTTAATAAAACCCACCTATATATAAGTTAAACATACTAAGTTGGGTTAACACATGAATAGTCATCATCCACCTCCCTCCTCTCCACTATTCATAGTTGATGCCCTCCATAGAGAAAAACCTCCATTTTTTTATTCTTTTCTCCTTCAATTAACACTTATTTTAGCCAATTAAACATAAAATTAGACCCTCCATAGCCTATAGACACTATTTGTAGCAAGAAATTAAGGGAAAATTGAAGGAAATTCATAGTTTTTGGTTGAGGTAAATAGTAACCTCATTTTGATGAGGAAATTGTTTTGAGTTACGACAATTTTCCAATGTTCTCTAAGTGCCTAAGAGCATTTTTATATAGTCGATTTGATTTTTGAAGCCTATATGATTTTATATGAATTTTTATGAAATGAATCTATGTTATATAGTTGAGCAAAACGACAAACAAAAAGATAAAAGGAAATAGAAAGCATAGATAAGCCACGTGGGTGTATTTTAACTCAAAAAGTAAGTGTAATTAAAGTAAATTATTGAATCATTGCATGCCCTGAGTGTAAAAGTATGCATATGTGTGTATGTGGTTATGGATAATTAATGTGAATGGTAATTAATGATTATGTATTGTGTTATGCTATGATGTGAGTATGCTAAAATGCTTGGTTACTGATCAAATTGATGGATTGAGTGTGGGTTTTTCATATGGCCAAATAATGCTCCTATGATTATTCAAAGTTATGTTGTTATGCGTAGTGATTAAGGAATTTGCTAAGTTATATTGTGTATGATATGCATTTATGTAATTCATATAAGATATAATTACATGATGAAGATGTAGAAATGAATGTTTTAGAGGGTAGCATGTTATGACCAAAATACATAAAGGATGTGCTTCAGGGCATGTTGAATCATTATGTAAGTTTGATGTGTTATATGCCTTTAAATGATGCTAAGTGAATAGGGGATGTGTATAGATATTGAAAAAATAATTGTGATGTGTAAATCATGTATTTAGCTAAATGGCGAAACTTATGGATTAATTGATGTGGAATTTATACATGCATGAAAATGAGACTATGAGGGTTGAGATAAGCTAAGTGAAGTTGATGTTAGTAAGTAAATGTGTATTTTGTGAAATGTTGTACAATACGCTTATTTCTATACTTTGGCTAAAATTGTGTGGCATGATATGCTCAAATTGTAATTTGGTTTTGATCATGGTATTTTAATATGTTATATGAGTTATGCAAGTGCTCTTTAAAAAGCTAGTGTGGATGAAATGTTTATGGCCATTATGCTATGTTGCTAGTCATGAGAATATGACTTATGATCATGTTATTAGACATGTTATAAGTATTAGAAAATGTTTATGAGTTTAAGGCCTTATTTGTGCACATTTTGTATTATGAATATGTAATGTGCATGTATGTTATATGACACCATTGTATGCATTATTCATGGATTGTAATGGCATCGTCATATTTCATAATAGTATAATGATTAAGAATGATAATGACCCTAAAATAGACAATATGGACTTTATAAGCTAATTAAGCTAAATTTATATAGTGAAACTAAATGAAACCAGATAATGGCCCATTCAATTAAAACAACCTAGTTGGATAGGTTGACCAGTCAACTTGGGGTTATAGCAGCTGTTAAGGTAGATCTGTACTTTTTCATGTTTGGCTAATAGGCCTATGCTATATGTTTGATCGATGAGTTTATGCTATGTTTAATCTTCGAACTCATGTTGGTAGATGGCTTTCGGGTCATATTTCTTATTGGTCTATGGACCTATGCTATACTTGACCGATGGGTCTATGTTATGTTTAGTCTTTGGACTTACTTTAGTATATGAGCCTTTAGGTTTATGGTGGTTGTATTGGCCTTCTATTCCTACTATCCATAAGATTTTTTTTTCTTTGATATGCGCAAATGCTAAAATTAATTAAACTAAAAATCTAATTCATGGAATTTAATAATTCATATATCTTTTATGATATACATTACGTTGATACATATGGCACATTTTACAAGATTACACATATTGATATACACATGTTATGTTACATATCAATGATGATCATTAAGCTTATGCATGCTTTTATGTTCATTTCATATTTATATATGATGTTATGCATGCGTGCTTGAGAACGTATCAATAATTTACTTTAATTACACCACTAAGCTATTCTTACCGCAACCTGTATTTTTATGATGCATAGGTTTAAGAGAGCCAGTTTAAAGTCAAAGCCTTGATAGCTACTGCAGACAACAAAAGAGTACTTGTAGTATTTTTTTTGTTACTCTATATTTAATTATGTGATGTAATTGTATTACAATACTCATATGTAGCTAATGAGGGATTAGGCTTAATCTGGTCTAGTATATGAATTTGTAATCTTCAAACAAGTTTTAAAATCACTTTTCAAATGTTTGTATGTTATATTTCCTTTGTTATACTATATTGTTAAGATTTGAGATGTTGGATGTTTTAGAGTGATTAAAGGATTATAGAAGTTAAGTTTTAAGTGTTAATGATTATAGAAGTGCTTTTTCTTATAAAGGGTTGCTATTCATTTTCGGATAATGTCTCTGTACAATTATTATGCTATTAGATTTTTGCCATGAGGATTCCTAAAATGGTTTTAATATGTTAAGGTAGATTTTTGTTTATTCAATTAAAGAATTTCAAGATTTAAATTTCTAATCAAATAAGCTTTAGAAAGGTTTTAATTTATTCAGGTTTTTAAATAATAGTAAAAGGTTAAGTAAGTTTGAATAGCATGTTTGTTTATATGCTCTTTATTCATGTCCGATGATCAAATTGGGTAAGGGATGTCACATTTAGTAGTATTAGAGCTCATGTTTAGGCATTCCTCGGTATTTAAGGGTTACATAAAAGTATCTTAGGTCATAAAACATGGATCACATAATAGTATGTTATTAAAGCTTATAATCTGTCCTTTTACCTGTGAACCACATTGAGTTCGAATACACCTCACAATGAAGAAAAGGTCAAGAGCCTACTCCAAAAGTTATAGGACAAAAGGCCACTAGTGCCATTTTTGTTTCTAATAGTGATGCTAGGCAAGCATCTTTTGTAGTAAATGTGCCACTGGTTTTCCTATAAAAGATGTTGCAGTTATTGAGACAGGCCATAACAGTTGCACCACCACCACCTCCACTAGCTCAGTAACCACTAACACCCCAGGCTCTCTAAAAGAAATATCTATAAAGGCCTAAAAAATGGGAGCTAAGGATTTTAAAGGTGAAGGCATGATGGATGTAAGTAGAGCAAAATATTGGTTAGACTAGACTACTCATATTATGCAACAGTTAGGATGCACCCTTGAGGAGAAGGTTATTTGTGCAACTTCTCTCTTACAAGATGAGGCTTTCAAATGGTGGGAAGCATTGATTGAGGACAAGAATAAGGTAGATTTGACCTAGGACTTCTTCTTGGAATAATTTCAGAAGAAGTATATCTCTAAGCACTATCTTGACACCAGGAGATAAGAGTTTATAGATTTAAAGCAAGGTCACAAATCCATACCAAAATATGAGAAAGACTTCTCTATGTTGAGTAGATATGTTAAGGACATGGTACAAACAAAAGCTTATAGGTGCAAGAGATTTAAGACAGGGTTAAAAGTAAATCTTAAAAAGGCATATAGCTCATATAAAGATTAGAGATTTCTTTGCATTGGTAGTAGCTTCTCATGATGTAGAGGAAGTTTAGAAGGAGAGATAGGAGCTTTATCAGAAGAAGAGATCTCATGGCCAAGGTTCAGCCAGTTTAGCACAGTTTTCTGAGAAGAGGCATATGAGAGGTTGGTCTTATTCATAGTAGTAGCCTCCAAAAAAGAGTCAATCACATATAGGAGGACAAGGAGCTCAGGGTAAAGTAAAGTAATAACAGTCATAGGTTGTTAGTGCTTCAATCTCCATGGCTAGGAATAATCTAATACCTCAATGTTAAACATGCCATAAGAAATATAAAGGGAGTGTTAGAAGAGCAAGCCATGAGTATGCTTTACGTGTGGTTTATCGGATTATTCCTCATAGATTATCCTAAAAGATCTACTGCTAGACAAAGATCTATCCCAGTTTCCATCTAAAGTCAAAGAGAAGACCAAGGGGATAAAGGAGAGAGGATAGAAGGAGCATAAAGGGGTAGATCAGAAGTTGAAGTAGAGTCAAAGCACTAGCCATATAATATGCCATTAGAGTTAGAGAGGAGATAGACTCTCTAGACATTATTGCTAGTACATTCCTTCTCTTTGACTCTTCTACTTTAGCTTTGATTGATCTGGGGTCTACACACTCATATATATGCATTACATCGGCACAAGATTAGGGTTAGTATCAAAAATTCTAGACACAGAAGTTTTGGTTACAGGTCACTATGTAGTTGTGAACAAGGTTTACAAAGAGTGTCCATTAAAAATATAAGGACATGAGTATTTAACGGATCTCATTGAGTTACCTTTTGAAGAGTTCAACTTCATCTTGGGCATGGATTGGTTGTCCAAGTATCAAGTAGCTATGGATTATAGAGAGAAAAGGATATCTCTCAAGGCAGATGATGGGCTAGATATTACAATAGTTGGTGAAAGGACATATTTTTTGTCCAATGTTATATCAACTATTACTGCTAGAAGGATGTTGAGAAAAGGTTGTCAGGCTTTCTTGGCTCATGTGTATGATACCAGAAGAGAATAAATAGATGCTAGTGCTATACCAATAGTGTTAGAGTATATGGATGTTTTTCGAGAAGAGTTACCCTGTTCACCACTTAAACGAGAACTTGAGTTCAGTATTAAAGTTCTACCTAGCATTGCACCAATATCTATAGCTCTATATAGAATGGCTTTTATAAAGTTAAACGAGTTAAAGATCTAATTGCAACAGTTTTTTTGACAAGGGTTTCATAAGGTTGAATGTATCACTTTAGGGAGCAACGATTCTTTAGTTATGTGTGGATTATTGATAGTTAAATAAAGTAACCATAAAAAACAAGTATTCTGTACCACAAATTGATGATTTATTTGATCATCTTAAAGGAGATAGGGTGTTTTCCAAAATTGATTTGAGATTTGGGTACTATCAGTTAAGGGTTAAAGAGGTGGATGTGGGTAATACTACTTTCAGAATGTAATATGGCTAGTATGAGTTTTTGGTAATGCCATTTAGGCTTACCAATACTCTTATAGCTTTTATGGACTTGATAAATTATGTCTTCTGACCCTTTTTGGATTAGTTTATGGTAGTCTTCATTGATGATATTTTAGTTTACTCTAAGAGTAAAGCAGAGCATGAGCAACACATGAGCAACACTTAAGGACAATTCTTTAGATGTTGAGAGAAAATAAGCTCTATGCCAAACTCATCAAATGTGAGTTTTGGCTAATTGAGGTGTCTTTCTTAGGACACATAGCTTATACAAAAGGAATTCAAGTTCATCCTAGCAAGATTAAAGCTATTATAGAATAGAGACAGCTATCAAGAGAGTTTTGATAAGCTAAAGGTGATGTTAACAGAAGCTCTTATTGTTGTACAGTCGGTGTTTGGGAAGGATTTCACCCTCAATAGTGATGTATCTCATAATGGGTTGGGGTGTGTGCTTATGCAAGAGGTAAGGTTATTACATATTCTTCGAGACAACTGAAGCCATATAAGAAGAACTACCTTACTCATGATTTAGAGTTTGCAGCTATTATCCTTCCAATAAAGATTTAAAGACACTATCTCTACAGAGAAAAGTTCTATGTTTATATAGATCATAAGTGTTTAAAGTATCTTCCTACATAGAAGGAGCTGAACTTGAGACAAAAATGTTGGATGGAATTGATCAAGGATTATGATTTCTCGATTGATTATCAACGAGGGAAGGCTAATGTGGTAGTTAATGTTTTGAGTAGAAAGTTTGTGTCAAACAAACACTTTGATCAGCTAATGTGGTAGCTGATGCTTAATTTGATGGATAATAGTGCTCTTTTAGCTAACTTGAAAGTGAAACCCAGTCTATTGCAGCAAGTGAAAGATTCTTAAAAAGATGACCACAAGTTGATGAGTGTGACAAGACATTAATAGTGACCTATTTTGGCTAAACCATAAAATATTCAAATTTTACTCAGAAAAGTATGGGATATATACAACCTAATACTTAAATATTCCAAATAGTCAGTTGGCACTAGAATTGGAATTTTTGGGTATTAAGAAGTATTTTTACTAAATCTAATAAAGATAAAAAGTTATGGTTTAATCCATTTTTTGCGAATTTCAAGCTCAGGTTTTTAGAGGCTTATAGGATATGGTTTAAATGAATTTTTAGGGTTTAATTAGAGGTTAATTGAAGGAAAAAAAGGGTTTTTAGTTTTTACAAAGGGAGAAGAAAAGAAATTGGCTTAATAAAACCTACCTATATATAAGATAAACTTACTAAGTTAGGTTAACACATGAATAGTTATCATCCACCTCCCTCCTCTCCACTATTCATAACTAATACCCTTCATAGAGAAAACCCTCTATTTTTTATTCTTTTCTCCTCTAATTAACACTTATTTAAGCCAATTAAACATAAAATTAGACCCTCTATAGCCTCTAGACATTGTTTCTAGCAAGAAAATTAAAGGAAATTCATGGTTTTGGGTTAAGGTAAATAGTAACCTCATTTTGATCAGGTAAGTTTTTTCTAGTTTTGACATTTTTCTTATGTTTTCTAGATGCCCAAGAGTATGTTTATATAGTCAATTTTGATTTTTAAAGCTCGTATGATTTTATATGAATTTTTATGAAATGAATTCATGTTATACAGTTGAGAAGGGCAACAAATAAAGGTAAAGAGAAGGTGTAGATAAGCCTCATGGGTGTATTTTGACTTAGGAAGTAAGTGTAATTAAAGTAAATTGTTGACTCATTGCATGCCCTAAGTGTAAAAGTGCGTGTATGTGTGTACATGGTTATGGATAATTAATGATTATGTATTGTGTTATGCTATGATATGAGTATGTTAAAATGCTTGGTTGATAATCAAATTCATGGATTGAGTGTGGATTTTTCATATAGCCAAATGATGCTCCTATGATTATTAAATGTTATGTTGTTATGTGTAGTGATTAAGGAAATTGATGAGTTAAATTGTGTACAATGTGCATTTATGTAATTCATATGAGATGTACTTGTATGATAAAGATATAAAAAATGAATGTTTTAGATGGTATCATGTTGCAGCTGAAATGTATAAAGGATATGCTTGAGTGCATGCTAAGTCATTATATAAGTTTGATGTGTTATATGCCTTTAAATGATTTTAAATGAATTGGGATATGCATAGATGTTGAAAAAATAATTGTGATGTGTGAATCATGCATTTGGTTGAATGGTAGAAGTTATGGATTAGTTGATGTGGAATTTATACATGCATGAAAATGAGATCATGAGGGTTGAGATGAGTTAAGTGACATTAATATAAGTAAGTATATCTATATTTTGTGAAATGTTGCATAATATGCTTATTTATACTTTGGCTGAAATTGTGTGGCATGATATGCTTAAATTGTAATTTGGTTTTGATCATGGTATTTTAATATGTTATATGAGTTATACAAATGCTCTTTGAAGAGCTAGTGTAGCTGAAATGTTTATGGCCATTATGCTATGTTGCTAGTCATGAGAATATGACTTATGATCATATTATTGGACACGTTACAAGTATTGGAAAATGTTTATAAGTTTAATGCCTTATTTGTGCACATTTTGTATTATAGATATGTAATGTGCATATATGTTATATGACACCATTGTATGCATTATTGATGGATTGTAATGACATCATCATCTTTCATAATAGTATAATGATTGAAGAATGATACTGACACTGAAATGGAAAATATGGATTTTATAAGCTAATTAAGCTAAAGTTATATAATGTAACTAAATGAAACTAGATAATGGTCCATTCAATTAAAATAACCTAGTGGGATAGGTTGACCGATTAACTCGGGGTTATAGTATCTACTAGGGTACATATGTGCCTTTTCATGTTTGGTCAACAAGCTAATGTTATATGTTTGGTTGATGAGCTAATGCTATATGCTATATGTTTAGTCAATAGGCTACTGTTATATGCTATATGTTTAGTCAATGGGCTAATGCTATGTTCAGTCTTTAAACTTAAGTTAGTAGATGGCCTTTAGGTCATATTTCATGTTGATCTATAGACCTATGGTATGCTTGGCCGATAGGCCTATATTATGTTTAATCTTCAAACTTACATTGGTAGAAGAGCCTTCGGGTTTATGGAGGTCATACTAGCCATTCATTCTTGCTATCCATAGGATTTTGTTTTCTTTAATATGGGTAAATGCTAAAATAAATTAAACTAAAAATCTAAATCATGCAATTTAATAATTCATACATCTTTTGTGATATATATTATGTTGATACATGAGTTGACACATATGGCATATTTTACAAGATTACACACACTGATATACATATGTTATGTTAAATATCAATGATGATCATTAAACTTATGCATGTTGTTATGTTTGTTTCATATTTGTATATGATGTTATGCATGCATGCTTGAGAATGTATCAGCAAGGTACTAAAATTACACCACTAAGCATTTTCTTAGTGCATCCTGTGTTTTTGCGTTGCATAGGTTTAAGAGATCCAGTTTAGATTCAATGCCTTGATTACTTCTACCAATAAGAGAAGAGTACTTATGGTATTTTTTATTACTCTGTATTTAGTTATGTGATGTAATTGTATTAAGATACTCGTATGTAGCTAATGAGGGATTGGACTTAATATGGTCTTATATATGGTTTAGTAATCTTTAAACGAGTTTTAAAATCACTTTTCAAATGTTTGTGTGTTATATTTTATCTATTATATTGTATTGTTGAGATTCTAGATATTGGATGTTTTGGAGTGATCAAAGGATCACAGATGTAATGCCTGTGCTCTGAGGTTCCAAGAATAGTGCTATAGGGTCCGAGAAGTGCACCCGAGGTGCCGAGTCACTTACACATGGATTACGGTAGTGGTAAAGGTTGTGAAACTTTGAGGGGCCTTAATTTGATGAAACAGGAAAAATTAAAAAATTTAGTAAAACCAATAATTCATTTCAAGCTACAAGCTACCCATCAAGGATATAAAAATTTTTTGAGCCAGGACAAACTCAAGATGTGCTACAATGTGAGGAAAACTACCTGGAATAATATGACATATTACTTAAAGCATAATGCTAAGAATATATGAGCTATTAAAAGACAATTATGTGTCAAGTATATGGCACTTGATTTGAGTCATTGATATGAATTGTTGGGAATATCTTGCATGAGCATGATAATGTAATTACTTAAGCTTTATGAAACACTAAGGTATTTCATTTGGACAATTGATGTCAAACTGTAATTGTCAATTGATACACATATTAATTCTAACAAAGTAAATTACATATTTTCACCTTGACGTACATGATGTGCAATGTGATGAGATTACATGAAAAATGATGATGATACATAATTTGCTTAAATATGAAGTTATGAATATTTGAGCCATTAGAGGTACGTGTTAATGTTTATACATGAGATATTGATGTGAAATGTTAAGAATTTCCTCTTAGGCATGATAATATAACATATGAGTTCATGATACATTTATGTAATCATTTGGACATTTGAAATTGAACTATAACTATTGATTGATACATTGCCATGTGATGGCATGTTAAGATACAAATACATTGTCACATGATTGCATGTTAAGATACAATTGTTATTATGACTTATGAGAGTACATTTTGCATATGAAGGCTATTCTTTGTGACAAACAATGTTATATATATGCAACTAAGCATGAATACATAAAAATATATGAGATGATACGATAAATGTTCAAATTATATGAGAATGTGATTATTAACTTAACAAGACAATAGGAGTTGATAAGTTATAATTATTGAGAAATGTGTATTCTATATAATGCCACAAGAATGGTGTAATTATGATATGATGAAATTAAAGTTACGAGCTTAATACTATGAACATATGAGTTATTGTTGAGGACTAATCTTCCAATTGGAAATATGAATTGAGAATTGATATGCCCATGTATACTTGATTAGAAATAACATTTGGATAAGATAGCATGCTAATAGGGTCCTTTAGTAGTTGAGTCATTATCAATATGCTAGTGTTGCAAGTACAACTATTTAAGCTGTGTGAGCATTACACAATTATTAAGCTCAACCTATTAATCATATACATATTTGGTAAAGATGCATGAGTCCTACTAGGTACCATACAACTGTTAAGCTCTGATGAGTGTTATAGACACTTGTTATCCAATCTATAATGGTTTTGGAATACATTAGGCCTTTTAACTAAATATGACTAAAAATTATAATGATTAAGTTAAATTATGATATATCACATACTGTGTTGTAATTTCATGTTGAAATTATTACTTATGACACCCACATGACAATGACTGAATGGTAAGTATAATATGCACATACATTGTGAATTAGCATGACAATGATAATAACTATCTTCTATTGTGATTTTTGAATGAGGAATGTTGACTAAATGAAATGAGAAATTCTTATGTCTATTTTAATTAACTATATTTATTCATGAAATGCTTGGGATATAAGATGTTTTTGTATGTATATAATAAAGAGCAATGATTTGGTAAGTTTATGTATGACACTTGAAAGTGCTTATGCCTTTTATGAATTTTGAGAATAATGCATTATGTGTTTATCTGGTTATTCAAGAATGATTTTGCACCACTAAGCAATTATTCTTAGCACGTTGATTTCTTTCCATGCATTGGTTGAAGTTTAATGTCAATAAAGATAGCATTTGCAGTGGGGATCGTAGTTGTTATAGAATTCTATCATGTTGCATGATTTATGATTTGATGATCTTTCCCATTTATTAACTTCTTCTCAAATTTTCATTAGGATTTCAAGTTTTTAGATGTAAACTATAATTTAAAATCTAGTTTATGGAATTATAAACTATTTTATTTTGGTAGCTTGGTTTAAAAGCCAGTATTGGGTTTTCATTTTTATCATGGCTTGAAAACTGTTATTTTTGCTCAATGCTTGAGATTAATATGTGGATATAAGAATTAGTTTTGATAGAGTAAAGGATATCTAAAATGTACGTGGTGGATGAGATGTGGTTATATGTATTGGAGATTGTATGGACATGCAAAATGATTGGAGCCTTAGGTATATAATGTGGCACTCCCCTATCTAATTTCTCAAAATTTTTTAGTTGAGGGGTGTCACAAGTCTCTGCTAGTAAAATTCAATCATCATGAGGTCATCCACAAAATAAATGAAGTCTTTAGTAATAGACCTCAAACATCATGAGGTAGACCACATAGTTATAAGTTAACATTGTCATTGTGATTTCATACTACTATAGACCACATAAAATTGTGATGGACCATAAAATGACACTAGTTCAAAAATTTGGCACTTATGGTTCACCATAAAACTATGTTCTAGTAATTGCCATTACTGTTGAACCACAAGAACATATGACAAACCTCAAGATAATTGCAATTGAATAAAATATGTTATGAATGAAATATTATGACTATTAGAAGAGCTGTAAATTCAATTGAATCGTAACTATCTCTAACTGCAATAAAGACAAATATATACATACATGAATACATATATTTGTGTGTGTGTGAGAGATTGATTAAAAATAGATGTTCATATTTGACAAATCTCGTGTTTACATAAATACTTCTTCCAAAATATCTTAAACTATACTAACATTTGCAGTTCTTTGTGTGTAAGTGTAGAGATTATGATATTTTTATTGGGGATGAGAGTGGTCAGTGGAGTCACCACCTAGCCTCTACACTAGGACCTCTAATCTTCTATACCAAAAGGGTTCAAAATCTTAGATCTTATTTATGCCGTTATAATATGTCATCAATTTATATTGTAAATTTTATCAGTCCCTTATCAAACCAGCATACATTTACCTTTCAAGCATCCATATCACCTTTGCATGTAAGAAAATAAATTGTAGAATTAAAGAGTTACAACAAGAAAGTAACATATATTTATGCATCTAGAAATTGAGCTATTGATTAGTTCTAGTGTGGCTTGACAATTACTCATAATTCCATAGGAATTGGCAGTAATTGCCTAACTCTTATTTCTAAGAGACTGGCCTTTATTAAAAATTCATTTTTGTTATTGTAACTTTCAATTAAGAAAACTCAAATCCATTTTATTATAAAAAGTCGATTAATTAGGTAGAAAACCATCTAATGAGAATTAAGCTTTAGCAAGTAAAATAAGTTATTAACTAGTTGTTACAACCCAAATAAATAATGAAATAGAAATAGTACAAAACCAAAAGGAACAATCCAAAGTGCTAAAATCGGTCCCGTCTATATGGTGTTAAGTCTGTACAGACTCCATGAAGCTTTAGCAATGCTCCGTGTGACTACTGCTTGCAAAGATTATATGTCTGTCCTGACCTCCACTCCAATGAGAAGTACAACTCAAAGAGGAAGGTTAGAAACAATAATCAATGGTCTATACAGACCATAAATAATAAACCTTACATACACAAAAATGCTATATGTATTTGTTAATGAATAAACATAAATACAATGTTTAGAGCAACAATATAAGTCCATACGGACTACATTCCTCATGAAAGGGAGTCCACATAGGTAATAAACAATAATAGTCAAATAGAGAGATATGTCTGTGTGGACTATGTTCCTCATTAAAGGGAGTTTGTACGGACATCATGCCATCCCTAAACACTAAGCATCACTGTATAATTAACATTCACGCTTACATGCATAATAAACCATGAACAAAGTTAGAGGAGATGATGGTTAGAATCATACTTGAAAAAGTGCTTGGACTTTATGCATATTTATGACATGTTTATTAAAGAGTAGGATAAATATAACGTGCAAAATTATGTTCTTTATGTAATAAAAATGACTTACAAAGTGAGCCTACTCATCGAGGATCACCTTATTAGTGGCCAATCATGAGAGATCATAGGCCCATGTTTATGAAAAATGAATGAGAGAAGGCCTCAGATCTTACCTGTAACGACCGCCGGTCGACGTCTTATGAACAGTGCATTCAAAACCCGATTGATGTTCCCCGTGGTGTGGGTCATCATTTCGAGTCCGATGACTGGCATATTGTTCATAAAACTTTGACGGGCTTGAAAAGGGTCAAAATGAAAGAATTAAAATTTTTAGCAGAACCAATAATTACTTTTAGGGTATAAACTTTCATTATCGGAGATAA
>CANXYI011447374.1:0-13628 GCA_948208565.1 Hura crepitans | reverse complement strand
GTTTTTTACGACTTATATAGGAGTCTGCGTGGGACTCTGACACATGTAACGGTGCCATTTTGGGAGGCTAAAATAGCCATTTCAACAAAGTGAAAACGATTGTTTTGACCCCTAAAACAATTATTTATGGTCAAGCCAAATGGCCGTTTTAGGCACCAAAACAACATCATTTTATCCTAAAATAACGAAAGTTAAAAATTTTAGTTTTAATTGATTTTTTTTGAAAATTTTACTCATACCACAGGGGGCAAAGCCCCCTTTGTTGTCAGTGTTAGGATAGTCCCGAGTCTTAGCCCACCAGAGACGCTTATTTTTCTTACACTTCGGGTTACACTGCAAGCTTGTCGGGCCTAGTTAGGGTACATATTCAAGAGTCAATGATTTTTCTCAAGCTTTATGAAAAAGATCTTAAATTTGGTGACAATATTCTTATTTATCAAACTTTTTCTATCCTTATTCATCATAAGGCAATTAGAACACGGGACCCCTTGAACCCAATGTCTGTAGTTATCTTTGATTCCCTAGAACTTGAGAATATCACACTTTAGAATTCCTTAATTATTAAGTGTTTTCATCCTTTAATTTGTGAGAATAAAATCTTTTAGAGCAATAATGGGTACCATTGCCTTATATAGTGGGAGATCACACTATTATACTTTACTCACACATCCAATGGCAACCATGTTACCACATTTTAAAATCTTGACCTTATGGTGTTATTTTGTCTTTATTTGAAAACATATAATGTAATGTTATGTCATTCTCCACTAATTTTTAGTGGTGATGGCATTTTGGCAAATTGTGGGTTTAATGTATTTGTGATGAAGTCTAGACCTTGATTTTATTTTTGATTTTTGGACTCCTTAATAATCTTATTTTAATTTCTTTTTTTTAACCTTATACATACTTCAGCTAGTACTAGTTATGTCACCTTTTAACTATCTGTTGCCAGACTAACTAAAAGATGGCATGTTATTGCCTTCTCTTATTAAAACCCTTCTTATGATCATTTTTTACTTTAATTGTCTTGGTTTTCCCTTTTAATCAATTTATTTTTGTATTCAGTTTAAAGAAAATTTGACAATATAACGGTTGTTCGGAGTCAAAACCAAAAATTTTGACTTGCAATAAAAACACTTCTGTAACATTTCCAACCTTCACCCATCATCACAAGATCCTTTTGATCCATTATAACTCATTAGCTTCACTCATATCATGAGGCATCATTGCCCACTTATTACATGCAATTCACACACACACGATTACATATGCATACATTAAAGTCTTAACTCATGCAAGCATACAACTTATACACACAAATATGCATCATAAGAGTATACATTATGGTTACTTATACAATTCATAATCTTAATTTACATTAACTCAATTAAACCCATCCCAACCTATGATTCTATATATATATATATTATATCATATCAAAATATCAAAAGGCATATATAGATACCTAAAGGTAAATGCTTGAGTTATTACACTACTCTAGTGAGGCTGAGTCATGCGAACTATCTACAACTTATGCATCAAAAAATTGATATGCTAAACATACACTTAGTGGTGAATTCAATATAACATACATTGTATATACATACAAATGCAAGGTCACACACAAACATGGAAAACATATGCAATGATTTGTAAATAGAAATTCACATCATGCATGTTTGAATCAAGTTAGCCTTTCATGTCTCATTACTTATCACGCATCTTTTAATGTTTTCATATTATGTCTTAGATTTAAATTATTAATTTATTTTCCCTATTTACATGCTTATTCTAGTATAAAACCATTCAAACATAGGGTAAGTACAACAATACATATTAATATACATAAACCCTTTTAAGGCATACATGCATTTGTTGGTTAACATTTATAATTCATCAGGCCATCTCTGTATTACATGCAATTTCACATTTTATCAACTTAACTTCATAATTTCATAACCTTATAGAATTGGCCATTTTAATCTCAAAAACACATAATAGTCTAATTACTAAAGCATTTGGCTTATACTCAAGAGATCATGACCCAAATACTGGATAGCGAGATCCAAGGGTGTGTGGGGGCCCTCATTTTGGACCTCAACGGTCACACCTGTATAACATAATATAACATGATCCATGTACGAGGGTTCTCATTTAGAGCTTTAATGGCTACACCCATATTAAAATGTTGTGTAGAGGTCCCCATTTTAGACCTTTATGGCTGCACTCATGATAACATAGCATAATCATCATGTAACATATGTGCAATGGCCTTCATGGACCTCAATAGTAGTTGCACCCACACTAACATATCAACATATGAATTGTCATCCATAAAATGTGCAAGGGTTCTCATCTAAAACCTTGAGGGTTACACTCATCACGAACACGAGACACTCTAGTGTTTTAACAGCTACTACATCCCTAGTTAATCGGTCAACCCATCCAGTGGGCTATCTATCTCATATTAGCCTTATTACTAGTTTATGAATTCATTATCATGTGAACATTTGGCTTATCAAACCTTAGGAGTTCATACCCTTTTACTTTCTTTAATTCCATCATAGTGTCACATAAGATCATTTGTGTATATTTGTCATTCTTTCTCAATACAAAGTCATAAATTCACACTATCATTACATAAGGTATCATTGACTTTTATATCTTGGTTATACATTATAGGTTTCATTATTCATATAACACTTACCATTGAAATACTATACTTAATTATCACTCTTCATAAGCTTTGTTCTTTTTATTCCTTATCATGTTACTTATTCCATCTTATGAGCATTCTCAAACAATCATATGATGAAAATCACTTAATTCAATGCTCATCATATCTCATGGCCATACACACTTAATCACTAAAACATATCAATTTCACCTAATTCATAACACTTTTAATCATTTCATTCCTACATACCACATAATATATCATTAAGTCCTATTCATGCATAATACTCTCACCATGTTCCTTTCGGCCATGCATAATTAGTGGTCACTTTAAGTCTAGTCTCATAAATTCTACCTTATTCCTGTATTCTATAGTTTCATACCATATGAATATTCTTTAAGTCACATTAACAAATTATTAGTTTAATTCGACCCATTCAGCCATAGGTATCACTTGTACATGCAAGACAATCATATTTTGCCTTTCATACCCTACATCATTTAACTTACATAACCAAGACAATTACATGCTCAATCACATTTAAACTTCATCCATCTCATCATGCATAGGTTTTGGACCATTACCCTTTTAAATCCTTTTCTTACTCATTTCTTTATTCAGTCATAATTAAATCATATAATTAGGGTTATACACACAAAATAAGCATAAACTAAAACATACACCCATGTACATACATAAGTGATACATTTGGCCATAAGCATCCATATCTTATTTATTCCATTCTATATTATTTTGTCTATTCAAACCTCTTTTAACCATCCAATTAACATAATTTATGTCATGTTTAGACACTAAACTATGCTACAAACACATGATACATACACTTGAATTTACAAGTTTAACATAACCTAATGTATAAGTTATTGAATTCACTTATAACTAATGCCAAAATGCTCCAATAAGACCACTTAAGCCTTATCCTTGCCCTTCTCACTCCTTTTTCCTTCTTTCTTTATGAACATATTCAAAATTAACTTAGAAAAACTCGTAATAAATTCCATAGCTATCTAAACTTGAATTTAAGCATAGACACATTTTATTGACATTAAATTCTACCTTAGAAAAATATGAAATCGAAAAATTAACCCTTTACATGTAAAAGTGGCACTATTTATCCAAGAGTGAATTCCTATTTTCTAGCATTGTTTAAGCTAAACTAATGGTAGATTATTTGTTTAGAGGTGGTAGAGGTTATTTTGAGATAATAAAATGATGAAATTATAATGATAAGTGGATGAAAGAACAAAAAGAAAGGGAAAAAGAAAATAAGAATGGCATCGGGTGTATGGGGAAGACTCTTTAAGTATCAAGTGTTACAAGTTATGGTCCAAATCTAGACTTCCTAAGTATCTAGTGCTTTACACTTATCTTGGAACAATAATATTTAAAGCTTAAGATTTTTAGGTCGTTACATTTTTTCCTCTCTTAAAAGAAATTTCATCCTTGAAATTTAGCTCAAATGAAGAGCTGTGGATATTTGTTCTCATCATTTCCTTGCCTTTTTAAGATAACTTTTTCTATTTTATGATTCCTTCATAATAATTCCACAGAAATAATTTGCTTGTTCCTTAATTACTTATTTTCTATAGTTAGAATAATGACTCGTTCTACTTCATATGACAAATTAGGTTGTACCTTTATCAGAACCATTGATATAACATATGATTTGCCGATTTATTTCTCCTTAGTATAAGAGCAAGGAAAAGATTGTGTATCTTTGACAAGTGTCTAGGTAAAGCTAGCTTGTAGGCTATCAGACCAATATGTTTGGTGATCTTATATGGATTGATAAACCTAGGGCTTAGTTTCCCTTTCTTGCTATACTACAACATTTTCTTTCATGGTTATACTTTTTCAAGATTATCTTATCCACAATTTGATACCCTACATCCTTCCATTTCAAGTTAGCATAAACTTATGCTTGTTTTTAATGATTTTGACTTTATTTTTTTTTGTCTCCTTGGCAATATCTAATCCTATGATCTTATCTTCTCCTAATACTACCTAGCATACTAGAGTTATACATTTATGCCTATATAATGCTTCAAATAGTGCCACTTGAATGCTAGACTGATAGTTATTGTTATATGAAAACTCTACCAATGGAAATTGTTTATCCCAACTTCCTTTAAACACACTTAATTTCTTTACATGTCCTCTAAAATTTGAATCATTATTTCTAACTATCTATCTATTTGAGGATAAAGGTAATACTGGCAGTCAACTTTGTGTTTAATGCCTTGTGTAAGCTTTCCTAAAATTTTAAGTAAACTTGGGATCTCTATTTAAAATAATAGATACTAACACTCCATGTAAGTATAATATCTCATCCATGTATAACTTAGTTAACTTATCCAAAAAATAATCCTATTTAATGGAAAAAATATATAAACTTGGTTTAACTATTTATAATCACTTATAGTGTCATAATTCTCTTTTATATAGTGGTAATATAATATTAGAATATACTGTGGTATGATCTCATTTAACTCAAAGAAACTTAGTGTTTAACTTAAACTAGCGGGCATGTCAAATGTTTGCTCACACCTTTAGTGATGTCATATTTTATACTAGATTACTTGAAGTGTGTTCATAGATCCCATTACATTTCTTTGCTTCTCATGTATATATACTCACACATATGCACTCACACTTATAAAGCTTCAATTGTATTCTTTAAGAATATCTCCTTCAAACCTTTATTATTAAGAACATATTATCTACTCTAATAATACTATTTATTGTTGTTTTTTGTTTCAATGTTTATTTACCGCTCCTTCTTAACTCTATCTAGTATTTGTTATCAACTTTTTATGCTTAACATTAGTGCCTTTTTTTTTATTTGTTTTATCTTATTATATGTTATCACCTCTTTCTAAGTTCAAAATAGACACCTTAAATTTCCATTGCTATATGTAAGGATAAGATTTCAAATATCAGGTGTATAAGGACACACCAAAAATTTATCTTTAACCATTAGTTTCTTTGAAATTCTATTACTTTAAAAACTTCCCAAGAGGTCACTTATCATGGTTATACTATTACTCAAGCATGTTTAACTCTAAATTTATTGAAACATCATATAAAAGTGTTAGTTATGTACTTAAACCTTATAGCGAGATACTGAATCAAATAAACCTCTTTATCATGTAATTCTTATAGTTGTTATTCCCTATTTTTTATGAGTCACCAAATACCATTCTTTAAGTGGTAATAGATATCTATGGTGAACTAGGGGAAATATCAATTGCAAGTTTGAATATTTTTTTAGGTGGCTAACTAGATAGTCCTTCCAGAATATATCTAGTTAATCACATATAGTGAGTGTGTCTTGAATTTATGACTAAACCTCACCGGTTCTCACCATATGAACAAGGAAAGCTTGACCTTTTCTTACTAGCTCTCTTACTTTTATTGTTGAAATCTCACTAGATATAAAATTTTGCCTCTATCCTTATCCTATTATTAAAATTAATAAATATCTTAAAGATAACATATAACATGCTAACATTTTTCTTAATAGTGTCTTTAAACAACCATATTACTCATACTTTCATACCTTATCTCAAATTACTAGTTATTTAGTAAACTTCAAAGCTTTTAAAAGAAAAAATCTAGTATTATTTACATATAAGTACTCAAATTTGGTCTAATCATTTAGCTATCTTTGGCATGTCTAGAGGTGGAAACCTTACACTAATATGGAGAAATATGAAATCTCTTTTGAAAATCTTTCTTATAATAGCCTATCCTTGCATTTATAACATCTCTTGCTTAACTTCTTGCAAACTCTTTTATTCACTTTTTTGTAGGGTTCATGAGTTTCTACTTTTAACGAACTAGTTATAAGTGGTTATTTTCTCTATCTCTTAATAGTTCTAATTCTCATCCCCAATGCCATTATTTGGTTTGGAATACCCTAAGCTCTTTTGTTAGGGGTAAAACTAGAGCTAGGCTATGTTTAAACTGGTTCACTACTCCTTATGTATTATATGCCTTTCCAATTCTTATATGTTTATGGCTATGATCAACATCTAAGAAGTGTGTTCAAATTCTTATTATGCTATTTAATGAAAGATGTTTATTACTTGTTGAAAGAAAGCTTCTAGCATCTAGTTTAAAAGAGCAACAGAGTCTTGCATTGGTGTTTCAATAAGGCCTTTGCTCCAACATCAATTAGGATATTGCTTATGGTGGCCCCCTCTAGGACTTGCTATGCTTTATGCTTTATTTTCATTACCTACATTGAAAAGAAGGAAAATGCATCATGGTCACACCTTTATTGTGTAATATTTATATATAAGTTTTGTATACTTTTTCTTAACTCTTGGTAACTTAGAATCAACTAAACCTAAGCTCGACTTATTTAAAAATGTCAAAATCTTTCTTCATAACCCATTACTTGTCACTCAAACTTATGACCTATCTAACATTTAATACATTTAAGTGTATATCTTGTCAAATCTTCTGTATCAGGGGCATATGCATATAAAGAATGAGAATGTTGCTTATGCTTGTATGCTGATGTGAATGTGGATAAAATGATGTATACAAATACCTTAGCTTTATCATGCATGTGATAAGAATGCATAAACCCAATCCTATCATGCAAATATAACAAAAATACCCTTCGATTATCCGGTTAATTTGAGAGGTAAGCAAAATGTAAAAGCTTCTTATTATCTAAGTACTAGTTCTCTAACAAGAAATCCTTAAACTCATTGCTTGATAGGTTTAACCATTACCATTCCATAATCTGACTACCTTAAACATCTATAGTTACTTCAACCTAAGCTTTGATACCACTAATTATTACATCCTCTTACTTAAATTCTATTATAGAACTAGAGTAAACTGATGCTACATTACTCGCTTAAAACTCTTAAACTTTGTACAAAAAAATTTCGTTAAACTTGACTTATTAGACTTATTGGTTTGAGTTAGTGTAATAAAAATTCTAGCAATATAATGGCTATATCAGAAGCATTACCCAAAATTCCCAATAAGAAAACACACTTCTATATATAAGAACCACACTTAACTATAAATCTCGGCTCTTATCTCAAAATCAATCTCAACCATACATCGTAAAATCACATATCATTCATCTCAATATCAAGATGTCCAATCATTCTTAACCATGCACATTGTAACATTTTTAACCTCCCAAAAGAATAGTTAATAAAGTCATTTATATATAGTTTACAAACAAAGCATGAATACAAGTCATGCATATATTTGATCAAAAATAGAAAAACAACCAAAAAAAAAAATAAAATTCAACTTCTCTATGTGGACCCTATCTTTGATGTAGCTTTACTACTTTTTGTGCATAGTTAATCTTTTTTTGTTTTGTTGTTGTGAGTATGGAAAATCCACCACGTTGAGCTATTTGCTCAGTTGTGCTTAAATAAAAATTTTTTGATGACTAGAGTAATCATCAAGTGGTTTAAGCATTCATAACATTTCAACAAATATCTATAGCAAAATTCTTGGATTAAATATGATTAAATATATTAGAATTTAAATAATGAAAGCATAACTAACATTTAACTTTGAATTTTATAACTTAATATAATTTGTTTGCTTTAAGATTTATGAACATATTTCAAGAGAATCCTATAAAATTATATCTTTTAAAATTGTAAAGAAATTAGCATTGTAAAGTCTATAAACATAATTTAGTTCTCAACTCACATAAAAGTTTCATACAATTCGATTTCAGCATCACTAATGATATATATATATGTGTGTATGCACTTTATTATAAATTTTTAGATTTTTTTTAAAAAATAAACATTTATGAATTTATTAGAATTTTGTTTTTATAAATAACTCTTTGTATTATTAAAGAATTAATATTGTTAATATTGTTTTTGAATATATACACACACACACACACAGAGTAACTTTTAACAAATAAATTATATAAATATATCTTCTTAAAGAAAAAAATTGGAAGAAATTAATTAAACGTTTATAAAGATTTAAAGATTAGTAGCATAATGTAATATTTCTTTTGTAATCTTTCACTTTAACTATATTAAATTCTTCATTAATTATGGTTACATTAATTTCTTCTGCTCTACTTTATTTTTACTACCCATAAACTTTCTAAAACTAATCTAATAACCTAGATACTGGGAGTAACTTTGAGCAACATTACTATTTCAAGTGTCACTTTAAATGCTTGCGACATTCAGTGAACGATGCCTCTCTATAACACCGCTATTGTAAGTGTCCTCTATAATTTTGTTCTCTATGGCACTACTATTTCAAACGCTCTTTGTAATTTCTCTATGACACATCTATTACAAGTTTCTTATATGTAATCAAATATGAAAATCAAATGAAAGAATACATCTAACTAAGGCCTGGATATGGCATGCCAAATCTATCTAGTGTCATAATTAATTCTTAGATAGTTATAGGCTATTTCTCGATTTTGTAATTTCTGTTAAACCTTTTTATTATTCTCTTTCCTTAATTAAATTAGCATAACTAAGTTTTCATAACTTCTTTTATATTACTTTTAATTATTCTCAAACTTGTATTTAATTTATCCATGCAAACCATGCAAACCTCTAATCTACATACACATTTTCTTTTATCCTTTTATCTCTCATTTCTAGTTATTCTTACTTCATTATGTATATCTTTTCTTTTCAAATTAAACCAATGATATTGATATTCACACACACATTTCTTTTAATCGCATAATTTCTCTTTTTCATTATTATTATTATTGGAGTTTAAGGTCTCAGCTATATACTATTATTAATCTTAATATATTTTCTTTTGTTCTCACTTCTCACATAAACCACATGTCATTGTCATTGTCGTTATTATTATTATTATTATTATTATTATCAAACATATTATTCTTCCCTAAAATATATATTTCTTTTCTTTTAAATCTTACACCTTATCATTACTTTATTATTAATATTCTTATCATTCTCATTATTAATATTAACATTATTATTGTTCACATTTTTTTATTATTATTGTTACTGTTGTTATTGTTGTTGTTGTTGTTCTTGTTATTATTATTATTATTATTATTATTATTATTATTATTATTAATTAAGTGACATAGCCATAAAAAGAAATGTACCAAGTTTTAAATCCATTCTCCGCCGATTTCATTTTACTAATTCATACTATATCAATCTTAAGATTATTTAAGGGATTATTACACACTTTTTAGGCCTTACTTTTCTAAGAATTTCTACGACATACAACAAAGGAAATTTAAGCTTTTTGTTTACATGTTCTAAAAATTGTACATTAAAAACCAAAAGAGAAAATTTGATAGGTTATTTAATATTATATCCCTCCTTAAGTTTTCGGTTGGTTACCCCTTTCCTCTAAATCACTAATTGGCTAACTAAATGCACCAAATTTGTTCACAAAGCCAATAAAAGTTCTCAGTTCAAACTAATTCACTTCAAGCTTAGAGCTTCTTAAGTAAATATCCTTACCATTACAAGTACAATTCATTACAAAGGTCTTAATTTAGTTAAGTCTCATATAAGGTCCTAATTTGGCATAAAAACTTTAGTTACCTTAGTTTAAGCTATAAAGCTCTTGGCCATATTCAAGACTTCAATAGATCAAGAATTGCTTTCAACACGAAAATCATAACTTGAAAAGAATTCAAACAACAATCCATAAACTATTTCAATATCTTTTTATGATAATAAAAAGAGGAAAGTTCAGCATCAAACTCACCTTATTTTCGAACAAATCAAGCTTAGTTTCTCTTGCCTTTAAAAACTCACATACTTGATATTCAATTTCACTATTTAATCTCAAATCAGACAAAATAAAAATCACTTCAAAATTACCATATAAATTCCTAACTAACTTTAACTTAACTTAAATCAAGAAAAAGAAAACTTAACTCTCCCTTTTATTTAAGATTCAATTTTTGGTTTTGCCATGGATTTTAAACACCTAAGAGCTTTTTTCATGCTCTAAGCAAATTTTCCTCTTTTTAGCAAGCCAAAAACCCAAGATTCCTAAAGCAACTTAGGTAGGGAAAATTTGGCTTCGGTTAGCTTTGAATTCCTTAAGATATGCAAAGAGCACACTTTGGAATTCCATAATTGTTAATTGTCTTCTTCCTTTAAATTTGTGAAAATAAAGTCTTATAGAGTAATAATTGGTACCAATGCCTTATATAATGGGAGATAATGCTATTATACTTTTGTACTGTACTTTATTCATATATATCTATTGGCAACCATGTTGCCACTTATTAAATTATTGATCTTTAATGTTATTTTATCTTTATTTGAAAACATATAGTGGAATGTTATGTCATTCTCCATTAATTTTGAGTATGATGTCATTTTAGCAAATTAGAGTTTGAATGCAAAACTTTAATTTATTTACAATGATGTCTATACATTGATTTTATTTTTATTTTTTTGGACCCTTTAATGGTATAATTTCATTTTCAAATTTAGACCTCATACATGCTTCAACTATTACTACTTACAATCTAAATTTAGATTCCTCGAGTACCGGGTGCCCCACATGTGTCCTAAAGTAGTACTCTCTAAAAATCAAGATTTTTCGGTCATTACACATGAAGATAAAAGAGAAGTGAGGATGAGTAGAGTTTTAATTTTAAAGATAAAAGTGTTAAAAAAAGGAAAAAAAGGGAATATAAGGCAATTAGAAAGAAAATAAAAGTGATAAGAAGGTTAGGTATAGTTTAAAGGTGAAAGGAAATTTGTGTTTTTATTAAAAATAGAGAAAAATGAGGTGAAAACAATTTGAATATTAGACCTAAGAAAGGTTGTACACTACCTCTACCATTAAGCCACAAGTTAATGTTAGGAATAAGCCTTTTTTTAAATTATAAAAAAATATGGTTTAACTGAGATTAAATCTAGTTGGACCAGTTAACCATAACTTAGTTTGAAAGCTATTCATTTTTTAGTTTGATTTTTAAAATATTGCTAGAAACATTTAAGTTTTTTATCCCCTAATTTAAGAGTCAGTTCACATAAAAAATTGTCATAAAATTATAACATAATATTTTAATTCTTAACATTTTTAATATTTGTTAAAACTTTTCTTAACATTTTTAGCATTTCACAAAATATTTTCTTCACAAAAGTTTACCTTCTTTTGTTACAAATAAAACATTGCTCTTTAAAATTATTTTTAGAAACTAATATTACATTTTAAAATAAAAATCTAAATATAAAAATAATTAAGTTAAAAAATATTTTGGTAAAAAGAATCTGCTTAGAAAAAACTTACATTCTCTCTGCCAAATTTTCTTTTTGCAATTGGGAAAACCCCTCCATTCATATGAAACTTAAGCTAGAGTGGATGTGTTTTTTTTTTCAAATTAAAAAAACAAGTCTTGTTAGGAAAAGCCTCATTTGCGTATTCCATTTGACATTAAAGACAAAGTCCTTTAGACTCAAAGGAATCTTTACTAAGGTAGAGATTGCATAAAGACTAAAAGTTTAAGCTTTGGGTTTCTTTAAATTTTTCTCCAAATTAAGCTTGTTGGTCCACTTATTAAAAACTAAGCAAGCACCTTTGGTTTTAAGTACCCTAAAGCCTAAAATAGTTTCTATCTCATTATAGACTCCAAATTAATTTTTAAAATAATAATACTTTAACAAGCCTCTCTATTTTTTATTGGTTGTGAATTATTAATTTTAAAAAATATCTAAATAGTACATCTTTTATCTATACACACTTACAGAATTTGTAACTTGCTGGCCTATAGCATAGTTAGAGATGGCACATGCTAATGATGATACAAGGAGCAATAATAGACAAAAGAGAGATAAGAAGTAATGAACAAAGAGGAGAGGTGGTAGCTATGGGTATTTTTGAAAAGTATACTTATTAAACCTCTTCCTATTTGGGTTACACATGGTTAACCATGAAAACTAAGATTAATCACTAGTTATTATAGTTTGATTATTATTTTTGGTTTTGATTCATCATTTAGAAAGTCTACTTGGAACATGGGAGAGATATTGGGTATAGAAAATGTTTCGAAATCTCAAATTGAAAAAATATGTGAGGAATGAGGTTTATAAGTCTAAGACTCAACTAGTAGTAATAATTGGTTGCCCATTTTCAATTGTGTGGTTAGGTCATTTGCAAGTTATTTGAGATAGTTGGGTTTAGGTCATTACAATTGGTATTAGAGCCATTTCGCATGCAATTTTGATTAATGATAGGGCAAACTTGAATGAGGAAGTTGAGTCCTATATGGGTGATGATTGTAACACCCTAAGTAAATCCCACATTGGTAAAACACATGAGCAATCTTAGGTATAGAAAGTGCTCTTTAATCCCACAACAGATAAGAAATATGGGAAGATAAAGGTTTATAAGGTTAAAACTCAACTATCAATAATAACTTAGGTTAACTATTTAGGATATTATGGTTAGGACATTGTAAGTTATTTGAAACAATTGGGTTTAGGTTGTTATAATTGGTATTAGAGCCACTGTAACACCCATAAGTCTAAGTTTCATGAACAGTACCTCCGTGACATGAATAACATTCCCTATGAGTTGGGGTAACTTAGTAAGGCAAGAAAGGGGCGTATGGGTTATAAAACTTTGATAGGCCAAAAAATAGAAAAAATGAAATAATTTAAAAATTTAGCAAAACCAATAAATCATTTTGGGTTAAGAACTATTGAATAGTGATATAAAATGAGGTTATGCTAGGACAACCTAAGAATATGCTCAGACGGACCCGAAAATACCATTCTTTGAACCTAAAAAATTCCAATCTTCATGGTGGTGAAGGAATTTTAATTTTTTGAGATCATCTGATATTTATTTGGAATATTTTATTTTAGCAGGTGAATGGTAAATATAGCTGCCGATGGAATTTTGACTTGAAATTTTATGAATCTCTTAATGGCAGTAATCG
>CANXYI011447280.1:0-11408 GCA_948208565.1 Hura crepitans | reverse complement strand
AGTGACAATTTGGATTAAAGTAAAGAGGTCCTTTTGAATCATTAAGCTTTTAAGGTGGAGTCCTGACTTGCCATTTCTAATGTTCACCCCTCACTATTAGGTGCATTACTTTGTGTTGAGGAATTTGCCTAATTTTAGAACTACTAACAATAGTATAAATGAAAACTAAAATAACTGGATTACAAGTGCTTTAAAAAACAACATAAATCTTTCATTGAAGATAAATTGTGAAGAAACATCTTCTACATCTGATAAAAAATTTTGTACTTGATTTATAATTTATAAATTTATATGAAGTTTTTATCTATATGATAATTTACAAAATGATGATTACTACTGAATATTTTTGGCATCAGAATATGTCTCATTTGATTTTGGCATATACATTAATTATCCTTAATAATACTATTGCTATTAACCAATCCTTTATAGGTTTTTTGTTTCAATATTTTCCCTCAATTTGCCTTAAATTATGCATGAAGTGCTTGTTTTATGGTTTTCACCTCATCGAGGTGTCCTAATTTTTGCCTAAGTTACCCTGTTTGGGTTTACACTCAGTTGACTTCTTTTTTTTTTTTAACATAAGTATTTTTTAAGCCTATCCAAGTTTATAGGTTCTAAAAACTCATTGCCTTCTAAATCTGAAATCATAACACCATCATACCTTAGCAGCTTTTTAACAAGATATGGCCTTCTTAATTAGGTTGGAATTTTCCCCAAGGTCTAGTAATAATGGCTTTGTCTACTTTAACACAAGATTATATTCGTTGATTGTTTTTGGCTTCACTTTCTTATTTTACATCTAGCTATCTTTTCTAATACATTGTACATGGTATAAAACCTTTATTCACTTCTTATCAATCAATACTAACTATTCATATCTTGTACGAACCCATTCTATTTCTAGAATTTCTACTTGTAAAACCACTCTTAAAGATGGGACTTTTATCTAAATTTGTAATACTACTTCCATTTCGTATACTAATGAGTAAGGCATGGCTCCCGTTGAAGTTGTAGTTATTGTTCTGTAACCCTAAAGTGCAAAAGGCAACATCTCCACCCAATCTTTATAAGTAATAGTCATTTTTTATAGTATCTTCTTAACATTCTTATTAGATGCCTCTACTACTCTATTGCTTGCAATCTGTAAGGAGAAGATTTATGATGCTCTATCCCATACTTTTTTAATAGCTATCTGGTTTTCCTTTGGAACTATACTCCATTATCTATAACTACATGATGTGGTAGTTCATATTGACAAATAAGATTTCTTTTAATAAATTTACTTATTTACTTTACCCCTAATTTATTGAAAGATTCTGCTTCACCCCACTTTAAAAAGTAGTCGATGGCCACGACAATGTATCTATGCCCCTTGATAATAGATGGCTTTATTTCTCTAAAAAAGTGAATGTCTTAAGCTGAAATAGCTATGACAAAGACAAACTTGTCAATTTTGATGGTGGCAATGGTTTATATTGGTATATACTTGACATTTGTGGCATTTTTTTGACAAAATCATTGCAATCAACATCTATAGTTAAAAAATAATAACCCAATCTCATAATCTTCCTTACAAGTCTCTTTCCATTCATATATAGCCTATGTATACCTTTATGAACGTCAACCATTAGCCTATGGGCTTTAGTTTCATTAGTACATTTAAGTTGGATGCCATCATGGTGCCTTTTTAATATCATCCCTTGAAAGGTGATGAACTATGTTGATAGCTACTGTAAAGCCTTTTTGTCTTGTTCGTGGCATGTTTAGGATATTCTCCTTTTTCCAAGTACTTTTAAATGTCATAAAACTTAGGTAATCTATCTTTTGCTGCCATGTTTACCCTTTTAAGTATATCCATGCAGATTGGATACCTTGACTTGGTAAATTACATGGGTTTCATCAGTGACTACTTTGAACATTTAATTATTGACATCAATATAGCCAAAACATCAGCCACTTGATTCTGTTCTTAAGGAATGTGATAGAAGGTGCATTTGTTAAACCTTTATGCCATATTTGTCGCAACCTATAAATAGTGAGTAAGTTTTTTGTCTCTAACATCCCAATTGCTATTTACTTGTTGTATCACTAGCATAAAATCTCCATACTTATCTATAGTTTTTGCCCTCAGCATATACAAGGACTCCAAACAATAAATGCATACTTTATAATCTACTATATTATTAGTTGCTAGAAATTATAACTTTTTTCCTAAAAATATTTGCTCTACTTTAGAGGTGATCAGTAGAACACCTACATCTACCCCTATTTGGTTAACCGCTCTATCAAAATACATTTTTAACCCTTTTTGGAAGATTGCCCCTAGGTGTTCATCTCAAAACTCAAACTCAACTTCATCATTATTAATTAGTTATGCTAAGGAGTAACCATTTTTTGGCTTTTAATGGTATTCTTTGTAACATATGAGATGTCAAGCCAAAAGATCCATTTACCCATCTTTCCTACCAAAGAAAGTGTCATTTATAGGTAACAAAAAGGATCAAGCCTTGCCGCTGCTTTAACTTTATATAATTGGAAGTAATGGTGAAATTTCTTTAAGACCCAAATCACTCTCAAAAATATCTTCTCAACCTCCATATATTTTTGCTTGTAAGGAAGTAGTTTTTTGCTTAAGTAGTAGATGACATACTTAACCTAAACTCTTTGGCTTGTATAATCATGGCTCCAATAAAGCCCTCTTCAATGGCTAAGTACAAAATCAAGATGTTCATTAGTCTCAATGGCTATAAAATAAGAGGATTAGCTAAATACTATTTCATTGCATCAAATGCATTTTAACAATTATCAATCCATCCACATGATCAATTCTTCCTTAGAAGTTTAAAGATTAGTTTATAAAATAAAGTGAGCTTTGCTATGAACTTACTAATATGTGTTATTTTCCCAAGATTCCCTAAATTTCTTTCTCTATCTTTGGTGTAGGCATATCAATGATGGCTTTAAACTTATCTAGATCTACCTTAATGTTGTTCTTGCTAGCTACATGTCATAACAACTTATTACAAGTTACCCCAAATACACACTTTTTTGGATTAAGCCTTATATTAAATTGATTTATTCATTAGAAGAATTTCTCCAAAACTTTAAAATGATCTTCTTATTAGCAGGTTTTACCATCATATCATTAACATAACTTTAAACTCTTTGTATATCATATCATGAAAGAGCTTGGTAGCCATTCTTTAAAAAGTGGTCCGTGGATTCTTCAACTTCAAAGGTATTACTTTAATAGTAAGTCCCCATTTCATTATAAAAGTTATCTTGCACTTGTAGATAACTATCTTAAGGATCTGATTGTAATAGAAGAACACATCAATAAAATAAGACATAGCTGTCATTGCTGCATTGTCTATTAATACATCAATATGGAACAAAGGGAAATCATCTTTAGGGTAAGCTTTATTCAAATTCATATAATTCATGCACATTTGTATCCTCCCATCTTTTTTTCAAACAAGAACAATATTGACTAACCAAGTGGGAAAGACAATTTCTTTAATGAATTTGACCTCCTATAGCTTGGAAACTTGTTCCTTACACTTTTTGACCCATTATAATCTCATTCTTCTTAGTTTTTAGCATACAACTGGCAAGTGGTTAGATGTTAGAATGGAGTGCTCAACGACCACCCAATCAATCCTTAGCATGTCTTTATAGGTCCAAGTAAAAATCTTTTCATACTTTTCAAGAATCTCTTAAATTTTTTCTCTTTTCATACTTTTTAATGATCTTCTAAATTTTTTCTCTTTCTTCAGTAGTAGTATCATAGGCAATTAATATATTCTGGGTTGTTCGTTTGTCCCAAGATTAAATGGGTTAGTTTTAATGCAATTAATATAAAAAATGCTCATGTAGTGATCATTAAAACGTATGATACTATTAAGAAAACATTGCACAAATAAGCAAATTCATAGTTCATTTTATTACTAAAAACTTCATTGACCTCAGAGATTAGAAAAGTACAAATCATTATGAGAGAGATCAAATTTTGTAAAAGTCACATCATGCATAATCTCAATCTTAATTAAATAAACTTCTTCAATAATCTTTTCCTTGAAAACTAGAAGGAATTCCTCTTCTAACTACTTGATAGGCTTCAAGTCTCCTGATTCCTATTTGACTACATCAACAAAGATCTCAAACCCTAACTTGTACTTCCCTTCTATTATAATAGGTTTTGGGGTTCCATCATATTTAGTTTTTCCTTTGATAAAATAATTTTCTAGCTTATTCCATTTCTTCTTAGTAGTTTCCATATTAGGATCATAGCCAAGGCCTTTCCTATCTTTTTTTCTCTTGATTTGTTGTGGCTCTATATTCTCTTACAGATTCCTTCCTAAACCTGCCCTTAGTAAGAATTTGATCTTTTTCATGATTTGAGAATAGTGGGATCCATGTAATCCTTATAAATTCTAGCTACATTAAAGCCCATAAATGGTTGATTGACTATAGCTGAAGTGAAAGCTACATGTTCAATTTTTACCTTGATGGTGATAATCTCCACTTCGAATGGAAACTTAATCATCTGATAAAGCGTAGATGAGACTTTACTAAGCTTATGGTATTATGGTCCTCTAAGCAAAAAAGAGAAATTTATTAGAATATCAATAACTGTGAATTCTACTTTAATAGTAATAGGCCTTACTTGAACCTTGGTAACAAAAGAACCTTAAGATTTCCTCTAAGTGTCATTATAGGCTTTAATAGTAATGTTGAAGGGTAGCATATCTTTTTTCTTGATTCTTAAACTTGCCAAAATCTTGATTGGGGAAACACATAATAAGGATTTGTCATCAACCATGTTGCATCTTATTTTCCCCATTTACTTTAGCTCTAATAAAAAGAGGCTGGTTAGGATATCGCCCTTCAATAGAAAGATCCTCATTAGAGAAATAAATGACCCCAGTCTTCCTTATCTTTATTACTTGAACTAACTCATCAGAAGTGGTTGTAGAAATTGAAAATTGTCTTAAGGCCTCAACAACTTTTCATTTATGGGTTTGTGAAAACATAATAGGTCCTAAATATTGATAGAGGCTTGTGTTTTCTTTAATTATTTAAGTACCTCTTCATATTTAATTTCTTTAGTTTCAATCTCTTTTTTTGATAGGACTCGATTATTCTTCTCTACTTTGTCCATCATTTCTCCTTTAACCCTGATCTCTCATCTTTTACCCTTTTCAAATTTTGAGTCAGAAGAATCATCCTAATAATCTTTGGAGTTTTTACTCTCCCTAACCTCTTTTTCACTTTTCCTATCCTAAAAACTAGTTATAAGAATAGTTTTTTCTTCACTCACCCTCTCACTTGATCAGTGGTCAGGTCTATATATGTCTTTTAAGACATATTCTTTACAAAGTTTGGATTTAAGCGTGAAAATAATTTAATTATGCTTCAATAAAGGGTTTGACTAGTCTTTGGGGTTTGGGATCTATTTAAAGTCTATAAGGTCTTAAGTAGCCCTCCAGAAGGTCTTGCAATTATTTATAAGATGGCTTGTCCTTTGGTGGTATGCATAATATTGGTCATGGTAATGGTTTAGGGGTAAGGGCCCATTCAGTAGTTGAGCCTTAAGGGGCTACAACTTCTTTTGCTTTATTAAATTTTTTAGGCACTAGGATAAAGTTTTCCTAAATTGGAAAAGTGCCTATCTTAAATGGTATTTATATTTATTGTCTTACTAGGACTACCATTATTGTGGCTACCAAAAAAATTAGAGTTCTCTAACTATTTAAACCCTTTATTTTGATTAGCCATTTCCAAATCCATGGCTATCACCTGCTCCTAAGTAGTTATTCCCTTGGTAATAAGCTCACTATTCATGTAATTATTGGCATTGTGAATGAACATCTTTATTTGGTTGATGTCATTAGGCTTATTTTGCATCTTAAGTACTTTTGCCTTTTGACGATAAAGATAGTTTGGAAAGGACTCATAGGTACATAGGTTGGATGTTTTATTGAATTTGTTTAGATATAGCTTTTTGAACTTAGAAACATAGTCTAATTTGGTCTTAAATTGATATCCTTCAAGTCAATCTCTTTCCCATCAATAACAAGGTAACTTATGGCCTCTATTTTCTCATTTAGCTTCTTGATAGGGTTATCATTAATTTGCTTTGGTGGTGGGACTTTATTGTAATTAGCTTTCATAAGTGGGATCTCATCATCTAACTCTTAGTCATCTACCTTATCAATCAGTTGCTTTCCCTTATTCCTAACCATAGAGGTTTTACCCTTCTCTTTGTGGAGTTATATTCAAGATGTGTTCAAAAAAGCTGTTATCAACCTCTTCTTCATCTTATTATGCCTTCTATCATTATGGATTTGGTGATTATATCATCTCATAACATAATGGCATTTTTAGGTTAAATTGATGTTTGATTACTAATTCTGCACAAGCACTTGCCTATTTGCTTCCATTGAGTCATGAAGGAGGAATCTATGACGGCTATCAAAATAAAGGGTTAAACATGATCTATATACATATATACTTATATTAATAAAGCATAATGCATGTTATGCATAAGTGCAACATAGACAATCATAAGCAATAAGCCTTCTAACCTTACTACCCTGCACATCTGGTTAAGCCATTCTTTCCTAAGTGTGCTTACCTTAGTATCATCAAAGTATATATAGGCTTAATGACCTCACGTATTGAAAATACATGTAAAAATAATAGCCTATAACATTTAAATCTTATTTAAGGTGAAATTAGGCTAAGCTTATTTTAGATAAAAAGCATAATGGGCTTGGCCCTACGTCAAGTAAGGTTAAATAAAGTAGGCCCACGTAACAATCACTATGTAATCATAAACACTTAAGGTCAAATAACTTTAAGGAAGTTGCTAAGTTTAACTACATGAGCACCTAGTTTGGTCATAAAGGCTTAAATCTCCCACATAAAGGGATCCCTCCTAATGAGTCTTCCTAATCTAAGGTAATAGCAACCATTTAGTTCACCGTTTGATATACTTGAAGGTAAAAAGCTTGTGAGTGATGGATATGCTAGTAATCCCTTAAATTTGAGTGAAAAATGGGTTTATGGGTTTGTAATACTATTCAAGGTAAAAAAGAGACACAATTTATAAAGTATGAAAGAATGAGACTGATAAAAATTTGGAATACCAATAAGTATATTATTTGAAAACTTTTAAATTCAATTTCATAGCTAGTAAAGTTGCCACTATGAGCGGGATGAGGTAGTTGGGATGAAGTCACCACCTAACGCAATACCAGGACCTAGTGAACTTTTACCAAGAAAAAAAATTCAAAATCAGATCTTATTTATGTCCTCATAATATACCTCTTTTTTATTCCAAAATTTTATTAATCATGTATCATGCAAGAAAACAACTTAATTTAAAACATCTATATCATATTTCCACACAAGAAACAATAAAATTAAAGGAAAACACTATTAGCAAAGCATGAAATATCTGAAATATTACACATTCTCCAAATGGGTCATTAATTATTTAGTGACCTAATAATTATTAATAATTCCATAAGAATTGGCGATGATCGCCCAATTTCCATTTTTAAGAGATTGACCTTTATTAAAATACGTATTTATTTTGTGAGCTTTATTAATGAAATGTCAAAACTATTTTGTTAGAAGAAAAATCCAATTAATTATATAAAAATCATTTGTTGTTGGTTGGCTTCTATGTGTAAAAATAAAATTAAGTAAACTATCTATTACAACCCAAAAAATAACAAAAAAAAGTCCTTAGAAGATAGTACAAAACAAAAGAATACACAACTAAGAAAATGAAAAGACTAAAATATGATATATTAAAACGATGTCTAGTCTATGTGGACTTAACTAAATCTCTACCATCGGTCCTTACAAACTTCTTACTTTCTATGGAATGGGTCCATGCAGACCTCTCTTTCCATAGGAGCAATCAAAACTTGTATATCTCAAAATAGAATGGTCATGAATAATAATAATGGTCCATAGGGACCTCGCAACACATTTATCATCATATGAAATTGGCATATATGTCATGTATATTAAATCATGTTTATTTCAAAAAATAACATATCAATCATGAATAGTCATGCAACATGATTAAAACATAACACTATTTTCAAATACAAATGTTCGTATAGACCAAATATAATAAGGTAAAAGGATAGAAAAGGTTTGCATGGACCTACACATTAGCGATAGAAGGTCCACACGGTCTTTCTTAAGCAATTGCAAACTCGAATCCACACATACACATATTAAAAGTGAGAATCAAGATAATACAATAGGTCTAAAATCAATATGATGAAATGACATGTAATAATTATACTCATGAATGAAACACACACTATTTCTTAGCAAATAATCTTTGAAAGATTATATGAGAAATAAGTTATGATCATACAATATAATTCTATTATTAGATATATGTCCAGATGTACCAAGTAAACACAATATATCTTTTAGCAGGTCCACATGGATAGGGATACTCGTGAGAGTAGGTCTATACAAACTATCCATATAACAAAAAATAGCCAATAAGATTAAGTTGATATGTCGATAATATAAAAATATGAAAAAAAATGTCATATGTATATTAACCTACTCCTATACTGATGTAAAGATTATTAACAATCTTCTCTAATATTGGTTAATCCTTGGAGATCATAAGTTAATCAAAAAGATAAAATGAAATAGAAATGATATATTAAGGCCTCAGGTTTTACCTTTCAGTAAAAGCTTCAAGTAAATCAAGATGAAATAAAAATCTTGAATAAAGGCTTTTGGTGTGTTTTTGGCATAGTTTTATTATATTTTTCTTTTCTCCCCTACTTTTGGAGACGATGAAGAGGCTATTTATAGACCTATAGTGGGGTTGGTGAGGCTCAATTAGCTATGTGAATGAAATTTTATTAGAATAAAAGTAATTAGACTAGACAGAAAGGTATAAAATTTTGGCATATTTTCTTAAACAAAGTTCTACAGACCTCACTACGGGAATGAGTTTTGTGTAGACCTAACGCTTTGAAAGTCAAAATTGGACTATAGGCCATAGGCTTGGTTCTTCCAGGCTGGTTATTTGTTAGTCTGCATGGACTTAATGATATCATGTTCATGGGGACCTGCTATCATGTTAGTCTATGCCAACTTGGGTTTTCTCTCTTTCATCTTACTACTTAGGCTCATCTCTAGTTATTATCATAGGCTTAAAACTGGGGTGCTTATGCTCTTCTTAACCTTTATGCTCTTTAGAAAGGCCATTAGATTATCAACCTTTTCTTTATCATTCTTAATCATAGCCATTGCTTTCCTATCGTACACATCATTAAAGATGTGGAAGTCTAATTTCACTAGCTCTCCCATCTTGAACACTTTGACTTCTTACAGTAGGTCCCTTCGGGGTTACTCTTAACAAAGTAGTACTTAAGTGGGGTACACACATCATATCTTTTTGTGGCATTTGTTCCTTCTTTCTCACTGTAGCCCAATCCTTTCTTAAATTGATAGGACTAACCCTTAGTCTTTATTGGGGTGGACAATCCTTGCAAATTCTCTCCTAAGCTAGCACTTGGAAGGTAGTCCCATGTCTTCATGACTCTTAAGATTACTTGATTTACCCATTCATCACTATTATACTAGCCATGTAGAAATTTGTCAAAGGCTGATTAGTAATTTAAAGAGAGGCCACAAATGTTATCTTTGAAGGCCTTAATAGTTATAATACCCCCTTCATGGGGGAACTTGATCATTTGATATAGTATGAAAGGGATGCCTCTTAACTTATGGAACCAAGGCCGCCTAGCAATAAAGTGAAGCTAGTTAGAGTATCGAGCACTATGAATATTTTATGATCCATAATCGGGCCCATTTTTACTTCAACCACGGAGATCCCTTTAGGCTTTCTTATGTTATCACCATAGGCATAGATCTCTAGGTTAGATAGTGTCATATTAGCATTCTTGAATCCTTAACGAGTGAGGATTTTGAGTTGGCAAACATTCAGAGAAGAGCCATCTTTCATAATGGCACATGAGTTCTTTTTGTTGTTCACTTTAGATCAGATGAATATTAGATGATTTTGACTCATTCCTTTAATAAGTAACTCACTTTCTTCAAAAGAAATAATTTCCTTCTTCTTTTTTAGAAAACCTCTAAAATCTCATGAGGTGTAGTAGCGATGAAAATTTAGGTCTTAGATAAGGCTTGGGTCACCCTTCGGTGATGTTAACAAATCCCACACATTAACTTGCATTAGAGTTCTTTTCAATTGCTTGATAATGAAATCTTTTTCCCTATGCTTCTCCTTTATTTTGTGTATCTTCCTTTTATCTTTTAGAGGTGGTGCTTCTGGCATTATATGACCACTTCGAGTTACCACCTTAGCTCCCTCATCCCCAGTAACCTTGCTCACAACCCTTTTTAATTCTGAATTGGAATCATCAAAGATCCTAAATCTACTACACTCTAGTCACTTTTTTCTTGATCTCAATATTGACATTTTTCTTTTCTATGTTACTCTCTCGAAATCCGACTTATACTGGACTCTAGCTATCATGACTCTTTTGCACTCACCATCTTTACTAATTTACGTAGTATCATATACTAGTTGATAATTCTGATTGTAAAAAAAAAACTAGTGGTAAACCAGTTCTAAAGTTGTTGGAAGCCATAAAGGAAGCTTGAAATAGTAATATTTAGTGTGTGAGAGCCTAAATGGTTTTCTCTCTTTTCGTATTTATTGTTCAAGCTCTCAAAGATTGGAGAAAGCTTTGATACAACTTATTAAAGTTTTTACTAAAATGATGTAAAGAGATTTTTTTCGAAGAAAGGAACATTTTCTTATTACATTTCATTTTTTTATACAAAATATAAAGAATAACTTTTTGATATAACAGGTTAATGGCTACTACCTTAAATTAAGTAATTTGACTACCTAATCATTTTACATAAATTAAGTTGCATCATAAGCTTTAAAATTTAAAACAAAAATCAATTTAGATAGGACAACCACCTACACTAGCAAAAATATAGATAAAAAACATTAAAGTGATAGCATTAGTGTCATAGCTATTGCACTTTCAAAGTTTTCTAAAGTATCGTGCATAAAATGCATAATCATGCGGTAAGTTGAAAAATAAAAAAAGTAAATTAATTTTTATTTGACGGTTGTGCACAATTGCATGAAATTTATATCACACTGTATGAACACTTATTTTTAATGTCTCTCACTTTCAAGAAAAAATATGAAAAATGAATATAAAAAATAAATTAATCAGCTATGGCTTTATCTCACTTCATTTAAAATAATGAAAATAAGTTGTAGAAAAAAATAGATTTACCCAACAAGTCCTTATGTATGCTCTTTATCAAGTATGTCTTGCAAAAGCTTGATTATTTTAATTGTA
>CANXYI011447191.1:0-13450 GCA_948208565.1 Hura crepitans | reverse complement strand
GTGTGGCCAAATTTTATATAAATCTCACATATATATGTGTTTATATTTCTGTCTCTTTCTCTATATATATATATATATATATATATATATATATATATATATATATATATAATGTATGTGTGTGTATATGTTTGTTTATCTATGTATGTATGTGTGTGTGTGTGTGTGTGTAGTGGCCCTACTGTACCTTATAAGCTACTACAACAATGTGATAAAAACATAGGTATGTTTGTGTAGTGGCCCAATTGTACCTTACAGGTTGCTACACAAACATTAAAAGACACAAAAGTGCTCTAGTAGTTACTATTAGTCCTTAGTTAATTGGTCAACCTATGTAGCTTAGGTTGCCTAACATATATGAGATATTATTTTAAATCTCAATACATTTCTCTTTATAATCGTTTTCACATACATAATTTAATTTATTTAAATACATACAACTTACTTATATATGTTCCTATATACCTATATATATACATTTATTTTCCCTTGTTAAACATTTATAACATATTATTAATATTCCATTATTAACTCTATATACATTTAATAAATCTTATTTTATTTTAATCTTTTTTATTTATCTTCTACATTCACAAATTCTTTACTTCTTGCATTATTGTTTTCAAATTTTGCATTTAACTACATTCAACTTTTATATAACATTATTTTCATATCAATTTATCCTTTTTATTTACATTTGTTATCCCTAAATAATTTTTCTATGTGTATCATGTATTTTTTAAAAAAAATTATTTCTTATAACATATATATATTATATTTCCTTAAAATGATATAATTAAGTATTGTTTCTTGGTAATACATATATACTTTTTATATTATGTATTTTACATTCTTTGGTTACGCATACATGTTTACATAAATATCTTTATATATCATATATACATGTTAAATATTAGTTCATTAATATCTAAGGTTCCACATATTTATTACAATATACTAATTATCTTAGTAAATTCCTTAAATGTTAGATCATTTAACCTATGTGACATTATTAACTTTTCTTTATACTATAATTCATATACTTCTTAATTATAGTGCCTTTTTCATTAATGTAGTCAAGTTTTTACAAATTTAAGCCTTTATTACTTATCATAAATTTTAGACCCTATAAGAATTCATGTAACGCCCATGAGTCAAGGCTCTATAAATAGTACCTCTGAGGCTCGAAAAGTGTGCCCAGAGTGTTGGGTCACCTTTACGAGGCCCGAGGGGAGGTGTACTAGTCATAAAACTTTGACGAGCTTGAAAATGATAAAAATCGCTTAATTTAAAGATTTAATAGAACTAATAAAATATTTTAGGCTATAATCTAATGGACCGTTGGCTCATATTGATTCAGGCTAAGAATGACCTGAGATATGCTTAGACATACCTAAAAATACCATACCTTAAAGATAAAAAATTCCCATGAGTCCATTGGTGAGGGAATTTTTTAATTTCTAGGTCATTTAAAATCTTTCTTAAATTTTTTGTTCTACACATAAATCGAGGTAATTGGTTAACTATCCTATCAAGGGAATTTGGCTGTGAAATTTTACGAGCCTTTAAATCTAACCAAATAAGGATTTTTGAAATAAATGTGAAAATTTTTAGACATCCGAGTGATTTTTAAAAATTCCTTATAGCTTTTTGCTAAAATTGAGAAATTTTAGGATGCTCGAGTGGCATGTGGACCTATTAATGCCACCTTGGCAACTACAAAAGGCTTCATGTTGCCACTTAACTGGCCACTTGGCAACTCACCCCACCACCCACCCATTTCCTCCCTTTCTCCCTCACTTATTCCAGATGTCATATTCCTCTTCCTTCTTCCACCATTATTATGGCTTCTTGAAAGCTTTTATCTTTCTAATTACCACTAAAAAATCATTTTAATGTGTTGATAATTGATTTATGAAGGCATTGGAGGCCATAAGAGCCTCTAAAGCTTAAGGAAATTCAAGGATGCTCAAGGGTACATAAAAAGGGGTGTTGGAAACCAACTTTAGATGTGTAAGTGTTTCCTCGCTTTTAATTTATTTCCTAGATGAATTTGTATTCTAAGAATGCCTATAATCTTAGAATTGGATTTGGGGAATTATAGGATTTTTTATGATTTTTCAAGAGAAGGGAGGCATGTATGGAAAGTGAAGCCAAGTGAGGGGAAACAAGGGCTTTTTGCAAGCTTAAAGTGAAGTATAAGTCTCCTTTATTGAAAAGGTAAGTGAATTTAAAGCATTGAAGGCATGTATATAGAATTTTATATATAAGGGTTGTGAGAACCTTGTATGGAAATAATAGAAATTATGGTTAAGGAGTATGTAACTATGAAATAAGCATGCATTTGTGTTAATTATGTATGGAATGAATGATTGGAATGATGATTTGGTGAAAAGAATGAATGGAAGGACTAAGTCTTCATTTGCTGGAGAGGTGTGTGTAGGTGTGTGCTATGTGTATGGCTTTTTTAAAGTGATTTTGTCATGATTTCTAAGGTGTTTGTCATAAAAATACATGAATTGTAATTGTATACGATTAGAATTGGGATAGTTGATATTAAGCCTTAGTTAGCTAATAGGTGCTTTAGTGTGTAGGTTCGGTGTATGGCAAGTTAGCATGGCAAATTGTGTGAGTATTGGCTTATTAATGATGTGATTTTAGGTGTAGATGATCAACTTGATAAATAAAGCTTGTGTGTGTGTGTGTGCTTAGTGTGGTCAAGGCATATACAAGGTATGTAATTGCATAAATTGCATGGTAATGGCATGGTGTGTGTGTGAGCAAGCTTGTATGATGTTAAGATATATGTATGTGTGCTTGAATATGGAGAAAAGCATGTATATGGCCATTCTAAAGCATTGGCTGAGAAATAAGCAAGGCAAATTTTGGCATGAAAGGTAAAGTATGGCATGGTAATTTTGGCATGAATTGTGTAATACATGAATAGCATGAACTATGTGAATAAGTATGGATAATACGGCATGAAATGTATATGTTTTAGGATTCCTTTTAATGTTAGGAAACGGTTGAAAAATAAACTTGAAATTGGCATCCAATGATATGGTAAATTGACTTTAAAATGGACTAATTTTTGGCATGAAAATGGCACTTAATTTTGGAACACTTTGTAATGTTTATGTGAATGGAATAGAAGCCACTTTTTATGGAAATTTGAGTTTTATATTTGAGTTTGGCTTTAGGCCTATAAATGTGTATGATATGAGTGCAAATTGCACAAAAAAATGGCATGAAAAGAAGTTGATTTAGACCTAAAAATGGCTTACGAAAAAATGAAAAATGAACTATTATTGTCCTGTAAAATTAATTTAGGGACTTATACCTGAAATAAATATTTAACATGGACATAATTGGATAAAAATAATGGCCTTTCAGAAAAATTGACCCATAATTGTTTGGTAGGACCAAAAATGACATGTAACTATCCAGGTCAAATTTTTACCATTAAAAAAATTCATGATCATTCTTAAATATTATAATATGATTAAAAATAAAAAAATGAACATAAAATATGGTAAAATGGCCTATTAATTAGGCACCCATTAGATAGGCTGACTAGTCAACTTAGGGATTAGCTACTGCAAGATGAATTCTATGATTTTCTTCATATTAGGAGGTCTATGGATTAATCCTTACCATCTTTTGCAAGTGTATGATGTTGATGATTATTTGGATATTAGAAGGTCTATATACTAATCCCTGCTACCCACTAAAGGTTGCTTTGATTTTTTAATATTAGGAGATCTATGGGTTGATCGCTGCTATCCATATTATGATTTGTGGTTGACTTGTTTAAGATATTAGAAGGTCTATGGATTAGTCCTTTCTATCTCTTGTCTAGTATTGGGAGGTTTAAATGAGCTGATCCCTGCTATCAGATTAGGCTGGTGCAACGGTCGGGTTCAAAATATAGGCCACTACATAACTTTTAATTCCCTCTTGGTCTAGTGTCTTAGGTGTAATCTATCTAGTTTGGCCTATTAAATTAAATGAAATTAATATCTAGACTTTGAATAATAGCAAGTCATTACATGAATTATTTAATTAAACTTGTTATAGTGGTATTTTACTAATTATGGTGTAAAAATGGCATATCACCAAAATGGCATGAATCATTTGGTATATCACCCACACACTACATTATGATTGTCATATTATCATTACATGTGTGGTAATTCATATAACATGTTTTGGATGCTTATAAGTTCACCATTGAGTTTCACACTCAGTGTACCAGTGTTTTGGTGTATAGGTTACAAAAATAAGCTATCCAACCTTAATGATCATGTTGTGTAGTAATGTAGTTCTTAAAGGTTACATAGAGACTTCCCTTTTATCCTATTAGATAGCACTTATGAAAAACATTATAGGTATGGGTTAGTATGCTTAGAAACTGTAATGTTTGTATATATAAAGAATAGATGTGATGTATATAATCAAGTGCTTGTTTGTCTAGTTTGCTTGACATTTGATAACTCTAGGCCTGATGCCCTATGTGCATGCTCTGATATATGATTAATACATGTGATGATGTTGACTAGGGGACCAGAAGGGTCTAGATGGAGGTTATATGATAATACTATTTATACATGTGTTTTTGCTAGTGAAAAATTTTTTGTATGTCACCCAGGTAGCCATTATGCTGCCTAATTTTTTGTAACTTGCAAAGTGTCTATAATTGGGTTTTCTAATCTATCAGACCATAGATGAACATAATTAATGATTAGACTAGGAATCTAAATAATGCCTGATGAAGTTCTAGAATAGTGCATATGTGTTAAGGAGTTTACCCCTAGAGTAATTCCAAGAGGGTTGACCAAACAAGAAGTGCATTGCCTATCAGGTTTCTTTAGGAATCTAGTAGGGGGTGTCACAATTCATAGACTTTTTTATGTTATGACTTTCTTAAGGTCATTCACACATTTCTAACTTGAAGTCACATGTCAAAATATATCACCCATTTTTCCTTTATTTCCTTTTTATACACCATTTGGCTAAGCATAGATTTCATAGTTTTAACTTTTCCTTTCAATATTTTCACTATTCTATCCTATCATTTGTACTCTAATTACATATATAAACTATCAATTTCATATAACTAATCATAATACCAAGATTTACCAAATTCCATACATATAAATAAGTAAGTTTGAAAGAAAAATAATATACATACCTTCCAACAAGCTTTAATCAATTAAAACTCTCTCCACTTCTCTTGAATTCAATCATTCCATTGCTAATTCCTTAAATTCCATCAACTCCATAATCATTTCCTCATAAACAAATTCCATCAAAAATATATTGATCTCAGTATTTCATCATAACCTCATAAACTATCACCTAAATATTTCAAATTGATTTAAATAATTTACTTTATTTGAGAATTACTTACCAACATAAGAATGACCTTAAATACTTATCTATCATCTCTTTCCTTCCTACAATTCTTTAATTCTTCCATACATGTTTCGAAAACTAGTATAATAAAGTGGATATAACAACTTCTCAATTACAATGTTTGATGATTATTTAGTAAAATAAGGTGTAAAAATAATGGATAAAAGGAGGAATGTATTTTATGAATAGTGAGGAAGGAGGGGACTGATATTGGCTAAAATCAAATGAATATTTTATTATTATTCCTATATTTATATGGTGAATCAATGGCTAGGATTAAAAGGAAGTATTATATAGATAGTGAGATTAAATCCATGTGTATTTGCTTTTAAAATATCTTACCATTTCTTACTTAAATTAATCTATTTTAAACTTAGACGGACAAGAACTTTCATGCTACTATTTGACCCTGTGGCCATATTTTCTCCCAATACAATTATCTTAACATATTACTTCATAATTATTTATTTTCTTCAATTTATTTCTCCAATTGTTTTTAGCATTTCCCATGTTTTAAAAATTTAGGTCACATGATTTTCATATTCCTTAGAATATTTTAGCCTTAGGATGTGGTAATTTTGAATTTATGTGCACATTTTCTCAATTTTTGGTTCAACTCCAAATGATTTGTTATTCACCATTGACTATAATCTAGATTTCATTTTCCATTTTTAACCTCATTTATGACCTTAAATTCTCATCATATACTGCCATAATTCATCCTTTAATTTATACTATAACTTGGTATAGTCACACACAAATTGGGCTCAAGATGCATTATTCGTTACTTGGGTTCACTATTCACCGAGACCATTTCCTAAACCTCATTCTTTTCACATTTCTATGTTACTCCTAAGCTAAATTCATATTTCTCACCCATGTAGACATGTTCCACTCATCCTTAGGCCTCTAACTATGCATTTTCAATTTTACCCTTAGTTATCTTATGTATTTACCACTCTATCATTCAGTCAATTTTCGCTCTGTTGTTCATAGCAACCGACTCTACTTGATTTGTACATCTATTTCATTATCCAATTATTCTTATAATTTTGATTCTATCCTTTTTGAAAAATTAGATCAAAAGTTAGGGTGTGATAGGTAAGCCATCAAATTGCTTCATATTAGTACTTATATATCAGTGATCTCAATGTCTCAGTATTATTATTCGTCATTAATGTTTTCTTCATTTAAATATTTATATTAAGGCATTTTTATAAGAATTAGTACATGCCATTATTACTTAACATCAAACATGTGACATAAAATGTTCTTTACTTATGCAACTCTAAAGCATTTATGCCAGATACGTGTATATACATTCAATTATGCTTACTTTATCCATGTATATATATGTTTGATATATGTGTATGTCATATTAAACAAAGTTCTCATCCAACCGTTTCATGTATAATGTAATGACTAGAAATTTTAAGTTTAAGAGAATGTTATTAGGAGATGCATGCCAAGCAATCGAGACTTAAGCTACCTAGATTTAGATAGTTCATAATCTTATTCAATATATTTATGTGATAAAAAAAATGAGATTTATGATCGCGTCATTAGAAGATCTAAAAGAATCAAAATTTTGAATTGAGTATAAACTTTAACACACAGAGTTAAAAGTTAAGGCTAAATTGTTAATTTTGCTCAAAGATCTTTTCAAGTGAAAGATGATATAATATTTCACTAACTTAAATGTATAATATTTTATAAGCCTAAAAGAATGAATGGTTTTTATTATACTAAGTGGCATTGATGTTACTATTGATTAAGTAAATACCATACATATTGAAAGATGATAAGAATTACCATTTATATATGTATGCAAAAACATTTTATTCCATAAAAAAAAAAGATTGGTTATAAAACCTTTATTTTGGCTAAGGAGTAAGTATAACACTAAAAAAAAGAGAGAAAGATAATCTAAATGTGGAAGAAATTGATAAGGGTCTAATTCATGTGGCTGAATTGCTAAATAATAAGGAGGGATTAGGAATAGGCACTTGCAAGTGTGTTAATTCTTGAAATTTGAAACGATAATGAGGGGTTGAACTTAAAAATCTATGGCTATTATTTTTGAATTGAAGTGGCATATTTACGAGACTTTAAGAATGATTATCTGCTATCATTGTCAGCATGATGCATTTGTAAATGAGATTAAACTCCTAACATTTTGCTATTAGTTCAGTAGAAGTAACATTATGAGTTGTTGTTTTGAGGTGAAAGAATTATACACGTTAGGAATTGCTCAAGGAGCCAAAGGATGTGTATTAGATTAAGATGAAGTTTTATGATGATAGTTAATGATTCGAAGAGACTAGGTCTATGTAAAACTCCTATTAAACATTCATTTACTCCTAAATTTTTCCACTAATAAGAAATTTTAATTAATAAATATGCATATTCAAAAATTAATCTTATGGATATTTGGTTGTAGAGGCTAAAGTCAATTGTTATGTCAATGATTGAGGATATAAGAGTGATGATTATTCCTTCAAGAAGCTGAAGTAATAAGTTAGAACAAATGAATAAAATAAAGACTATTTAAACCATTCCTTAAGAGGTAGTTTTAATGATACATTTTCATGTCTAAGTATATCGAAGTAAAGATTCTTAATTGCATTACATGAGTTTTCAATAGACAACTACTACTGAGGTACCTATCATGTGAGAGTAAATCAAATATGCTTTGTTGCAAGAGTTAAGGAGCTTTCTAGCCTTTTTTTAATACTAAAAAGTAATGAAAAGAGTAACATAAGGCATTGAGCTTGTCTTTCTAGCCCATAAGCTACCAACTTTGGAATATGGGTAGTGTGTGTATTGTAATCCAATAGATGATAATGATTAGAACTTTAAGCAACCCTAGTTGTGTTGCAATTCAAATTATTGATATATGATTTGGGCATATAATGTGTAAATGTACAAAATATGTACTGTTTTGGATATTGTTTAAGATTTGCCTTAATAGTAGAAAAAATTGCAAGATTTTGGTCTCTTTGTTGTGAACGAAGGTGATTAAATTTGATTCAAAGTGCACAAGGATAGAATTTTTTGAAAGACATTAGTAGTAAAGAACGAATAGTTTGACAATAAGGCTATTAAGATTAATAGCTTAGGAATGGTAAGATATGTCTGAGTTAATAAAATTTTAGATTAAAAATCATTCTAAAAGATGTGTATAAGTTAAGGACTATGTACCTAAAAAATGCTTAAATATAAATATTATAAAAGTAACATTATAGGATATGAAATTAACTTTAGTGTATTTTCTCTTATTGGCCAAAAAATTAGCATATGTATGTAACTATAGATTTTAGTTGAGTAATGGCTATAATATGAATTTTTACATGTTTTTTTCACTTGAAATTAACTTTAGATTACATGTAATGGGCTAATTATAAACATGAAATTTCTAGCTTGCCTTGATATTATGCTTTTAATGTTTGGCTTGTATGTCACCTATATATGTTGTAACATCTCTTATTAGGTTCCCTCATAGATTGGGTAAAGGTGTTACATTTAGTGGTATTAGAGCATAGGTTTAAAGCAATTCTAGGAATAAGATCCACTAGTGAGAAGTCGTAAAACATGTATTGAGGACTAGAAAGTTTTTGATATAGTTTTACCTTTCTACTGGTCATAAGTTTGATTATGGATAAATGGTTATAAGGAACCTCTAAGGTAGTTGTAGATAAGGAAAGTTCGACAATGGTATGATTGGATATCAGAGGGATGTTTAGACATAAGTAAAAGCTATGTGGATTATCTCAGTACAAATAGTTGTTGTCATAATATAATACAGAAGATTTGTTTATATGATTACGAGCATAGCTATTAATTTTGCAATGATACAAAATATGAGCTAAGGGGGCAACAAAATCTAGAATTTTAAAGGATTATGATACTTTCTCCAAGCCTATCAACTCTTTTTTAATATTTTAGGTAATTTTACTTGACATATTTTACATTGATTGTGTTTATGCATTAACATGATGCATACACTTACCTTAACAAATATAGATACATATCATGATATTAGCGTCATTATTATTATCATTATTATCATTTACATCATACATGTATAAACCACCACATTAAGCACATATGCATTTGCACCAAATTAAATAGGAGGGTTGATAGTGCAAATGCATGGAAGTATGGGTTATAAGAGTAAATCGATATAGAAACAAACAAACTAAGATATTTAGATATTAACAAGGTTTTAACAGGATAGACATGAAAAAGATGTGATGAGGTTTCATAAATTAAAGGATTTTATTCACAAGATGAAGGGTTCTAGAAAATGTAACACCCTAAGACAAATGACTAGAATAATTATGTTAATTATTTTTAATAATGGCATAACTAGAATTTTGCTAACTAATAAAAGATTAATGTGCATGAGTTAAAGGACTAAAAGTTCATTTGTGCATTTTTAATGGCTTTTTAAAGAACTATTACTTTATGAAATTATGGGCCATAAAATAGAGGCTAAGATTAAATCCTAGCCATCTATAAAAGTTATATAAAAAATGAATCTAATTAAAATTAGGTAGAATTCCATGAAGGGAAAATGATATTTATAATCATCTCAATTTATCTCAAATTTTTTTCTCAATCTCAAAGAATTTTCAAGGAAATTCTCATTCTCCTTCTATAATTCTAAAAGTAAATGATTCTTAAGTCTTAATTATGCACTTCTCATTGTCTTTTATCTATTTTTTATCACTGTATCTTCTATTTTTTTTGTATGATTGCTATTTTCTAGATTTAAGAGGAAAAAGTTGAATCTTTAAGGAAAAAGGCTAAGGAAAAGGCTGTTCTGGAGGATTAAGATTGATTCTCTACAATTCCAAGGATTTTTTTTTTTTGTGCATAAAATCAAACAAAGATTATCTAATTGTTTTTCAATGATTTATGCCATTAATTGATGAGTTTTAACACAATTCATTAAAAAATATATTCTACTGTAATTAGAGGAATTTTTTTATCTTAATTTAAATTTATTTAATATGATTTGACATGTATTGAATGAGGAAAATACACTAGATATGTGTGTTTTGATTATAGATTGATTGGATATAATTTGAAGAAGTTATGGATTGAAAATCTTGATTTTGATATAAACATCTACTAAAAATCATTGTGTGTCTTTGCCATTTGGTGGAACTTATGGCTATGATCCCTCTCAAACACAGAATGTGCACCTTGTGTCAATGGACTCATGGCTAGGATTATTCATGGCCCACGGTCATAAGGTCATCAAAGGCAAGCTAAAATAGTATTTTTAAGTAATTTTTTTTTCAATTTAATTCTAATCATTTCGAAATCACTTTCTAACAATTCCTATATTAATTTTACTTCATTTTAATAATGTTTTTATAGGGGATTGCAATTTAAATGAATTATTTCTTGATTTTTATAAAATTAAGAATAATTTAATAAATAATTATTTAAATTGATTTAATTTGAATTTTAAGCTTCTTGATTGTGAGTTTATGAGTCCAAATGATCTTATAAATATTTAAAATATATGAGGATGTGATTTGAGGGTTTATTCCCTAAGTATAATGGATTATGCTACCTTGTTTTTATTAGAATATGTGATGAAAATATTATGTTATATGTGTGTTAAAAATTTGTATATGCATTATAATGATTATGTTTAATGCTTTAATTGGGAAGTAATGTGTATGCATACTTTTGATTTTTGAATGTGGATATTAAATGATGAATTATGGCATATATGGTATGCTTATGATGCATAACATTCATAAGTTAGCTTATGATTAACATATTGCTCTTTAACATGCTATGAGCATATTTGCAATAAGTATATGAGATATTGTGACATACTATTATGTATGATTAGGCTACGAATTATATAAGCCAACTATATGAATTATAAGGAACTAAACATAATCTATAAGTGAAAGTGAATGTTGTAATGCCCGTAAGTTGAAGTCTTATGAATAGTACCTCTGTGGCATGAATAGTGCTCTTTATGAGTCGGGGCAACATAGTAAGGCCATAAATAGGCATACTAGTAACTTTGACAGGCCAAAAAATAGACAAAATGAAATAAATTAAAAATTTAGGAGAATCAATATATCATTTTGGGTTAAGAACTAATGAATAGTGATAAAAAAAATAAAGTTATCTAAGGACAGCCCCTATATATGCTCGGATACACCTAAAAATATCATACCATAAACCTAAAAATTCCAATCTATATGGTGGTGATGGAATTTTAATTTTTTGAGGCCCTCTAATATTTATTTAGAATATTTTATTTTAGTGGGTGAATAGTAACTATAGTTGCAGATGGAATTTTAACTTGAAATTTTATGAGTCACTTAATAGCAGTAATCAAGGATTTTTAAAACTAAAATGGCTATTTTTGGACATATAGAGAAATTACTATAAATTTTTGAAGTTTAAATGAAAATCAAGAAAAAATGGACTGTTAGATCACCACATGTTGTGATTTAGGCCATCCACCTTACCCATATAAAAGGTTTTACACATGTGAGTGGCTCACATGTGCAAAACCCATCTTCCTCCTCCCTTAACCCTAAAATTGATGCCATTCTCAAAGAAAACCCTCCCACCATTTTCTTTTTCTCTCTCTCCCTATACACCACAAAAATTCATGAATTTTATATGCATTTAAGTCTCTATAATCAATAGAAGCTAAATCATGTGGAAATTTCACCATATCTTACTTGGAAAGAGAGGACTTCCATTAAGGTGAATAGTGTCAAAATTTGGTGTAAGTGACCTAATCCAAATTTTTAATTTTGTTTTAGGTAGCATAGCTAATTCTAAGAAATCTTATGTTTTTAGATTTCAATTTAGAGTTGTATAAAAATTTTGGGAATTTTTCTAAGGTGAAATTCAGTATGATTAGGTCAAAGGGAAGGTGTTAAAGGAGAACCCCATTAGAGACCTTGAAGTGGTGGAGAAAGGGATGTTTTCACACCTTAGGTTTGTGGACTTGACTCAATTGATGCATGCCATGTTGTTTTGCATGATTTTGTATGCGAACTTACGTATGGAAATGGTAAAACATAGGCTTAGGCATGTAATTGATGTAAATGGTTGTTATAATTATGCTAATGGCATGAAAATAACATTGTATACATGATTTATGTGAGAGAAACCAAGTGTACATGTGTGTGCTATGTATGGCCAAATGATTTGCATGTATGGGTTTTCATAGGCATACATGTGTATGGCATGTTATGTATGGCATTGACATGGAAATGAGATGGAAAATATCATGCTAAGAATGTGAATACAAATAACAAGATGTGTTGAGCTATAATTTGAGAAATGGTAACCTAAAATGATATATAATGGTAACATTAGAAATGGCTTATAAAATGGTGTTTGTATGTGTGTAAATAATAGCATAAATATAATGAATGAACTCTTAAAGATATTAAGACATATTGGGTAGAGGAATGAGGAATGCATGGTTTGCATGAAAAGGTATATAGAAAGCATGATTTTGAGAAATGACCAAATGAATAGTAACTTAGGGAAAAATGACCATATGAATAGTGATTTTACAGTAAAGGACCTAAAATGCAAAAAAAGCACATAAATGTACTAAAAATGAAAATATAAGTTATTAACAATATGACATATGCTAAAAATAAGTAATAACTATATAAATAAATAATGAAGGGTTATATGGCCTATCAATTAGAGACCCACTAGATGGGTTGATCGGTCCACTAGGGAATTAGTAGCTGTTAGGCAGGTTGGTCCTTTTAGCGCCATTATTGTTTGATGTGATGGCAGATGTAGCCATTGAGGTTTTAAAGATGAACCTTGTACACTCGGTGTAATGCCTATAAGCCTAAGTTCCATGAATAGTACCTCCTTAGCATGAATAGTGTTCTTTGTGAGTTAGGGCACCTTAGTAATGCTAGAAAGAGGTGTGTTAGTCATAAAACTTTGATGGGCCATAAATGGACAAAATGAAATAATTTAAAATTTTATTAGAACCAATAAATCATTTCGG
>CANXYI011446880.1:0-12144 GCA_948208565.1 Hura crepitans | reverse complement strand
ACTTTGGATCAGTTCCAGCAGCTATTGGCATCCTTTTGGGTTTGTAATAATGAATTTCATCAAGTTAAATCAGCTCTTTGAGTAGTTCAAGTAATTGGCAATTCATCTGACAAAATTTACCATTATCGATTAACAAAACGACACACAATTTTGAAAATGAAGCAAAATGATGAATCAAATTCAATTGCAATCTAATTTTGTAATTAAAACCTTTTAATTAACATCATAAATATCTCATGTTAATGATAATTTAAATTTGAAACCATTGGAAAATTCAACAAATATCCTTTACACAAATACATCCTAATCTAATTTTTTTGACAAAAAAGAATTTCTATTCAATCTTTTCCAATTTGAATTCCAATTTTATATAATTCATTTCTATCTAGAATTAAAATAAATATTTTAATTCATCATTCTCATGGTTTAATTATCGAAAATTTTAAATAAATCCAACAAGAATAGCAAAGAACTCAACAAAATCCAAGAATCCTAGTTTAGACTATCTATTTAGTTATCATGCATAGTTTCAATTTAATTCTCAAAATTATATAAGAACAAAATTATTTTTACATCAAATCATATTGAAAATAATCAAATATGACCAGAATGAAAAAGAAAAAAATTCATAAAACTCTTTTATGTAATAATTGTAAATTTCTACATGTTTACCATAATCAAAATTTCAACATTTTTTTTTGATAAAACTAGGCTATGATACAATTGTTGGAATTCATGACCTCATGCACAACAAAAAATTAATACCTATTTATCAAAATATTTAAATGATTTTTCAAAAAAAATATCAAAAAAAGCAATAAAGAAAAAGGATTTAGATGATTTTTACAATTTATCTTCAAAATCGATTCCTTTCGATATTTCATCACACCGGGTTATCGTAAAGCACAGTGTTTTAGTATAGAGAACTTCTAAGGTATCCACACTAGAATAGAGAGACAATAACTCACAATGAAAAGAATAGAAAAAATCCAAAAGCCTGAGGCAAGTGGGCAATTGAATTTTTCAGAAAGAAGGGAGGAAGTAGAAAACAATTTTTTGTTCAATGGCTCTTTTTGTTTCATTACCAAAATTTAACTTTAGTAGGGTTTTTATATCCTTTTAATTACTATTACATGTCAATAATTATGGGCCTTTTTGAATCTTAAAATGCCGACCTAAGTTGGGCTTTTAATTAAATCAAATAAAGGCCCAAACTGCTTCCTTCTTATGCTTATGAATTAGGCCCAAAATAAGGCTTTTGGGCTAACTGTTTGCTCCTAGGTCAATGCATCATTTTTCTCTTATTTTATTTATTCTAATAACACCTAATGCTATATAATAATCAATCATTTCACTTAATCTCCCATATCTTATAGGTGTGTGACCTTATGGGCTTCTGAAGAACATTGGCAGCATACAATGAATTGGAGTCCTAGTCAGACTGGGACTCTATGATTTAATCTCATTAAATCATTGTTAGTTCTTAATTAATAAATTCACTTAAGTACAAGTCAAGAGAGGCATCTAGCCATGCATCATGACTACGCAAGTGTCAAAAGATCAGTGGTTTGACCATTTTACCCTTTCATATACAGTTACTGTGCAATCAACTCTTTTATCAACACTTATCCCATCCAGGTTTTAGTATGGACCTGTGTTAACTCAATGATTAATTAATTATGTCTAATTAAGCTTTGAATATATTGATTCTAATATTTTTATATCTATATTCCCAAAATGCCCTTATGAATCTAATTTATTTTTCATTTTACTCTAGCTAGAGATTTCTGAATAAAGATATTCCATTAGAATTGTGAGAGAAACTCCCCACTATAATCTAAGGTAGTGAATTCTTTATTAAACATTTAACTTCCTTCAAGTAGCTCGTGCTATACCCAACCTTTTACTTATGTTTACCACATGGCAAAGTAAAAGCTCCAGAGTCAAAGTATAGCATTTGATACTTAAGATACCTTAATGATATCAAGTCTAAGGATACTTATACCACTGATATGATGAGATTCTTTTGCTAACATAGATTATGTACACATGTGAAGATCTCATTATAGGTCTTCAATGTACTTATTTCTCAAATAAGCATCCACATGTTATCTCTAAGCATCGCCATACTTACAGCTTGTGATAACTATTACTTGACCTAGTCAAGAAGTATAACATATGCTAGTCTATCTGCATTAACAATGTCCAATCTTGTTAATAATATGACTAGGGATAATTTAGGTATTATCACATTTACATATAATAGGAATCTCAAATCATGAACTCTTCATGATTTCCTTTGTATTATGATTTTATACCAAGGACTTTATTACATAGTTTAAGATTATTATCAGGTAAATGTCAGAACATGAGCACTAAGTAATAAAGAATGCCATTTTATTAAAGAATAATTTTTTTGATTATACATGAAATTATCCCTGTTAAACATGTGCTCTGAGGCATGTAACTAAGAAAAACATCACACATCATTTTCATAATAAGTTCTAACATAAACCTACATTCAGTACTTAAAGCCAATAAGCTAACTAACTTAAATTGCATTAACAAGCTTCAAAACATCAAAATAGTTTTGAGGAGTGAAAAAGATCAATTATGTAATTTAAAAGCCAGTTCTTACTATCTCTAATGATAGTGCTTTTACTAATGAGCAATAAGCATACTTAAAGCATATAGAGGATTTAGTTATGGCTACTTGTATCATTCTACCATCCATGCCTCTTGAGCTATAAAAATAGCATAAGCATATGAATGCTTTAACCATACTATTTTTCGTTAAAGAGTTATTTGAGGAGCAAAGCAAGACTGAAAGATATGAGATATATAAGGCCATGTTCCATTGTAGAATTGTCAAGGGAAATTCCATTGTATATTATGGGCTAAAAATAAATGAGTACATTGAGTGGTTAGCTATTTTAATTTTTATGATGGATGTGAGTTAGGTATAGACTTAATTATGTAATGTTTGCTAAATAGTTGTACATCTTTTGTGCTTAACTATCAAATTAACAAGATCACCACCACCATCCTTAAGCTAATCAAGATGCTCAAGACTACTAAAGAGGTTGTTAAGGCCTAGAGCTCTAAAATAGTCATGGTCATTAATTCTTCCACTTCTTTGAAGGTAAGAAGAAGAACAAAAAAGAAGATGACTGCTGCCCAAGATGGGGTAGGCAAGAAGAAGGGAAAGTAAGTAGCTTTTTCCCCTCCTACAACTACTACTAGAAAGAAAATTGCTTCATAGGGCATGTGTTTCCATTAGGAAAATCTAGGCATTGGAAGTGCAATTGCAAGGCCTTTAAGGAGTTTTAACTAAAGGAGAAGCAAGATGGTGCTTTTACTTTTGATATTTATATGATTGAAATTAATACAAATACTACTTTATATAACAAATCATAGGAATTAGGCACCGGATGTGGTTCTTGCTTAGTTTTTACTATGCAAAAACTAATAAGTAGTAAGAAGGTAAACAACAGTGATATGAACCTATATATGGCAAGTAGAGCAAAGGTTGCTGAATTAGCTGTAGAAATATATCAACTGTATTTAGCTTTTAGAATTGTATTAATTTTATATCAATGTTTTTATGTTCCTTCTTTATCTAGAATCATTATTTTAATTTCTTGTCTTGTTGAACAAGGTTTTAAATTTTTATTAATAAGAACAAGTGTTGTTTTATTTACATGAATGGCAGTTTCTATTGTTCAAGTTTAAATGTTAATGGGATTTACATTTTGAATAATGATAAATAAATACATAATATAAATACTAAGGGACTAAAATCAGATGACCTAAAGCCAACTTATTTATGGCACTATCATCTTGGCCATACAAATCAAACATGTATGACCAAGCTACAGAAGTAGCATAGGTTGGGATTTGGTTATGAATGATATGATACATATGAATCTTATATATTAGGCAAGATTACTCAGTGGAAAGGTTGAACATGTAAGTATATTATTAGAACTCATACATACATATGTATGTGGTCTAATGACTACTCATGCATATAGAGGTATCTTATATTTAATTACCTTTATCAATGATTACTCATAATATGGGTATGTTTACTTCATGAAGTACAAATTTGAAGCATTTGAAAAGTTTAAAGAATTTAGACATGAAGTGGAGAAATAACTTGGTAAGATTATTAGAACACTTTGATCATGGAGTTCATCAGTGGATAAGATGTGAAGTTTGAAAGGGTCCTCATAAATTATAATGTAGTTGGTCCTCTCAAAAATTCACTATTATAAGAGAAGTTTAATTAGCACATATTAGATGCATAAGTGATTGGCTCTGGTGCAAGTGGGAAAGTGTTAGTTGTATGCCTTTGAGCACTTGTATGATATGTACATAAAATGTTCATTTACTAGTGAAAAAGGCATTTTTCTTTATTACTAGGTGCTTATATATATTTATTTTATATTTGCTTGCCATAACTTAAACCATGTATTAAAGTCCCTAGTATATAATCAAAGTATAGAGGAAATCATGTAGAGTTCATAACATGTAATAGGGATAATACCTAAAATATTCCAAGTTATAGTATTTACAAGATAGGATATTTTTATTATGGATAGACTAGCATATGTTATACTTTTTGAATAGGTTAAGCAGTAGTTCTCATAAACTATAAGCATAGTAATGCTTGGAGTTAATATATGGATGCTTGCTTGGGAATCTAGTTCATTAGAGACCCAACATGTGATCTTGACATGGATAATTAATTTATGTTAGTGAAAGTATCTCATCATAATGGTGGTGCAAGTATCCTAAGACTTGAGACCACTGATTGTCTTAAGTATGGAATGATATACTTTGACTTTGATGCTTTTACTTTGAATAAGAAGTATACATAGTTAAGAGATTAGGCATATCATGGAATACTTAAAGATAGGGCAGTGATCAATAGAGGATTCACTACTCTAGATTACAAAGTGGGGAGTTTAACTCATTATTTTTGTAATGATCTTTATTCGAGAAATATTGGCCAAAGTGATGTGTAAGTGTGAATGGGATCCATAAGGGTATTATTGAAATAGAGACAATTTTACTAGAACTAGCATATTCAAGGCTTAATTAAACATACTTAATTATGTATTGAGTTGACACAAGTCCATACTCAAACTTGGATGAGATAAAGAATGGTTAAATGAGTTTATTGCATGGTAACTGTATATAAACCACCTAACTTCTTGACACTTGGGTATTTGTGATGTATAGCTAGATGGCTATTATGACTTATAAATGTGTGAATAACTAATTAGGAATTAATTATAGTTTGATGAGATTAAATCATAGGAAACCTAGTTAAAGTAGGATTCATATTCACTACATACAGCTAACGTGATTCGAAAGCCCATAGGGTCACACATGTAAAAATTTTAATATGAGGCTTAATATATTAAATTATATTAAGTATTTTAATGTCAAGAGATATCATTAGAATTTGGATAAATAAGAAAAAAAGAATTAAATGGGGCTTAGAGTCCAATTTAATGAATTTTTCTTGAAATAAGGCTAGATACATTGAGGCCTTAAAGGCCCAGTTAGGGATTTAATTGGGATCTAATTTTATGCCAACCTTTTAATTGTTAAAAGGCCATTGAATAAGGTTTAGTGCTGATTTTAATTAGGGTTCAAAAAGGCTACAATTGGTTACCCAAGATGAGTAAAAATCTCGACATAGAAGCCTATTAGATGGGCTTTACATAGGGTGGATTAAATGGCTCATTTGATAGGCCTATTTAAACCCAAATAGAGCCAAATTTTAATGGGATTAATATCTAACCTATGGAATCTATAAGGCTATAAATATGCCTAAATAATTAGCCACCATAAGTGAAAAAACCCTAATTTTTGTGGAAAAATGATTTTTTATTGCTAAAAAGTTTTCTTCTTCTTTCTTCTTCTCCAAACTCTAAAACACCTTAATATCCTCTAGGTTTTTAGTGATTTCTCATCTCATAATTCTTATGTTGATAGATTTGAGGTGTTCCCAATAAGGATCATTATGGTTTCCAACAACTCGATAGGGAGAAAGAAAGAATTCAATAGGTTTATAATTGAGATCATATGGAATTCTTACCATACTTTTGAATTTAATTTTGTATTTCAAATCTTACAGTGGCCCCTTTTTTTCCTTTCTCTGGAATCCTTGGAGTTTTATTTTCCACTTTGCTTGATCTATGGAAACCAACACCACCTTAGTTTGAGCATTGTAGTAAGAGGCATAAGGGTACATACTAGAAGACTAGGTTAATAGTATGTTGGGGATGTGGCTCTAAGGGCCATATGTTTAGAGATTGTCTAACCAAACTAGTAAATTTTCTTTAGAAAAGAAAAAATTAAAGGATAAAGGAGAAAGAATTAAAGGTAGCCAAACGGACAAGTCATAAAGTAGAGCTCTGGCAAAATAATATGCTATTCGAGTCAGAGAAAAAGTTGATGCATCAGATCTGATAGCGGGTACTTTCTAACTCTTTGATTTACCTACTTTAGCAATAGTAGTTATGGGTTCTACACATTATTATAGTTGCATTGCATGGACACTAGACTGAGGGTTTGTATCAAAGATGCTCAAAATCAAGAATATCATTAGTAATCCTGTAAGCCAGCATGTCATTGTTGATAAAGTGTATAAAGATTGTCCCTTATCAATATAATGATATTAGTTTGTAGTTGTTATCATTTACTTACCTTTAAATGAGTTTGACTTAATCATAGGCATTGATTGGTCATCCAAGTATCATACAGTTGTGGATTATAGAAATAAAGGGATCACCCTTAAAGCTAGTGATGGGACAAAAGTGAGAGTTATAAGAGAAAGATTGAATTTTATGTCCAATGTAATATCAGTAGTCTTGGAAAAAAGATTGATGAATAGGGGTTGCCTATTTGGCCCATGTGATTGATATAAGAAGAGTGGAATTAAAAGCATGTAAGATGCTAGTAGTATAAGATTTTAAGGATGTTTTCTCGAAAGAGCTATCTAGATTACCATTAGAATGGAAGCTTGAATTTGGGATTGAGGTTTTGACTAGCATAGCATTAGTGGCCATAGCTCTATATCAAATGCCTCCAGTAGAGCTAAAAGTGTTAAAATTATAGTTACATGAGATATTCAATATGGGTTTCATTAGATAAAGTGTATCTTTGTAGGGAGCACTGATTTTGTTTGTTAAAAAGAAAGATGGCTCCTTGAAACTATTCATGGATTATAGATAGTTGAATAAGGTCAATATCAAGAACAAGTATCCTTTACCTCAGATTGATGGTTTATTTGATTAGCTTAGAGGAGCATGTGTCTTCTCCGTGATGGATATGATATCAAGGTATTATTAGTGGAGAGTGAAAGAGGCAAATCTATATAAAATAGGTTTCAAAAGAAGGTATAACCACTATGAGTTTTTGGCAATGCCATTTGGGCTTACCAACTCTCTAGGAGTGTTTATGGATCTTATGATTTATATCTTTCGACCATTCTTAGATCACTTTGTTATAGTCTTTATTAATGACATCCTTGTGTATTCTAAGGACTAGGAGGTACATGAGATGCATTTGAGAAATGTTTTATAGAAATTTAGAGATGAGAAGTTCTATGCCAAGCTTAGCAAGTGTTAGTTTTGGCTTAATATGGTGTCTTTTTTAGGACATATAGCTTTAACAAATACTATTAGAGTTGATCCAATCAAAATTAAGGGTATTATGGAATAAAAGCCACTTAGAAATACTACAGAGATCAGAAGTTTTTTGGGTTTAGCTAGCTATTACAAGTAATTTTTTTAGGGGTTTTCTTTGATTGCTAGCCATATGACCTATCATTTAAAGAACAATGGTATGCTTATTTGGCATGACAAGTTCTAAGATAGTTTTGACAAGTTAAAGAGTACATTGACAGAAGCTCCAATCCTAGTTCAATCAGTATGAGGGAAGGATTTAATGATTTATAGTGATGCTTCATTGAATGGTTTAAGATGTGTTCTTATAGAAGAAGGCAAAATTATGGCCTATGCTTCAAGATAGTTGAAGCCTTATTAGAAGAATTATCTAACCAATGATTTAGTCTTAGAGCTATAATGTTTGCTCTAAAAATATGGCAGCATTATTTATATAGAGAAAAGTGTTACTTCTACACCAATCACAAGAGCTTGATGTATCTTCCCACTTAGAAGGAGTTGAATTTGGGACAAAGAAAGTGGATGGAGTTAATAAAGAACTATGATTGCATTATTAACTATCATTTAAGGAAAACAAATATAATGGTAGATGCTTTTAGTGAAAAGTTTATATTAGGCTTAAGAACTATGAATGTCAGTTTGGAGTTGCTAGATGGTAAGGATTTGTTAGCAGAACTATAGATCAAGCCATGTTTGTAACAACTTGTGAAAAAAGCTCAAAAGATGATTATAGGCTTATGAATGTCAAGAGTATGATTCAAAAGGGGATGCTTACTGAGTATGAGATTGAGAATGATAATTCTTTATATTATCATGAACATCTATATGTATAAAATGTTGGGGGATCTAAGGAAGTAGATTTTGCAAGAAGCCTACAATGCACCTTTTGTTATGAATCCTAGTAGTACAAAGATGTATTAGGTTTTGAAGATAGCTTATTGGTGGCCATGCATAAAGATAGATATAGCTGAGTTTGTTACTAGATGCCTTACTTATCAGCAAGTTAAAGTTGAGCATTAAGTTGGATATAGATTGCTTTATCCTATAGCAATACAAAAATGGAAATGGGATAGTATTACCATAGATTTTGTAGTTAGGCTACCAATGACAAGAAACAAGCATGATTCAAAATAGATAGTTATTGATAAGTTGATTAAGTTAACACATTTCATATATTTGAGAATGGATTTCTCCTTAAAGAAGCTAGCAGAGTTGTATATCACTGAGATTGTTAGGTTACATGATGTGTTATCCTCTATCATTTTTATCAAGATCATTGATTTACATCAAGGTTTTGGAAAGAGCTACATAATGCCTTGTGTACATGACTTAACTTCAGCATGGCATTTTGTCCACAAATAGATCATCAATCTGAGAGAGTCATTCAAGTTCTTAAAGATATGTTGAGAAGTTGTGCCATAGAGTTCAAGGGAAGTTGAGACTAATATTTTTCATCGGCAGAGTTTGCTTATGATAATAGTCATCAAATGAGCATAGGCATGGCTCCTTATAAGGCTTTATATAAGAAAGACAAAGAACTTAAGTGTTAGAGCAAGTTTAGTGAGAACAAGCTTATAAGGCTAAATTTGACTAAAGACGCAAAAAAAAAGTGAAGATTATTAGGGACTGACTTAAGGCAACTTCAGATAAGCAGAAGTCATATATAGATCTAAAGAATTATAAAGTTAGAGATAGGCTGTTTCTTAAAGTATCTCTAATGCTCATAGGTCGAGGCTTTATGAATAATAACTCTAAGGCTCATAAAGGTTTCCTAGAGTGCCGGGTCACTTTCATGAGGATTGAGATGGGGTGTATTGTTCATGAAACTTTAACTAGCCATAAAATAATGAAAAATACTTTATTTAAAAATTTAGTAAAACCAATAAATTATTTTAGGCCAAAGGCTTAGATGGACTCAAGCCGGAATAACCTAGAATATGCCTGAATGGGCCTAAAAATACCATACTCTGAAGGTCAAAAATTCCACTAAAACCATTAGTGAAGGAATATTAATTTTCTAAGCTCATTTGTTATTTTCCTCATTTTTAAAATTTTCACATAAATTAAGGAATCAGTTAACTATTCTAACTAAATAAATTATGACATGAGTTTTTACATGCCTTTAAATAGTCCCAATCGTGGATTTTGAAAACTAACATAATGATTTTTAGAGGTTCAAGTGAATTTTAAACATTTCCCAAAATTACAATTGAAATTGAAATTTTTTAGAAGCTCGAGTGCCACGTGTCATCATTTAAAGCCACTCTCCTTGCATATAAATATTTTTTACCATGCCATATGACCTCTCACTAAGATAACTCACCCCCCACCTAACATTTCCTTCTCTTTCCCTCTTTCTTCACTCGAGGCCACCAATCATCAATTTTTCACCTTTTCCACCACCTAAAGCCACCATTCCTCCCCTATTATTTCTCTAAAAATCATGAACTTCAAATGTGAATCAATCTTTATGGTTAGTAGCCACCATTCTTAGCCATAGAATTTCAAAAGTTCCCTCAAACACATGTTCTACATAAAGGGTGAGCTAAAATTCAAATGTAAAGTAAGTGAGTTTTTATTTTTTTCTATTTTAGTTCTATGTGGATTTCCCAATTCTAAATATAGCCTTGTTTTTATATTTTTAATTTGAGCTTTGTATGATTTTTGAGGAATTTTCTATGTTAGAAAAGGTTTGTCTAGATGTAAATGATAGTCAAAGTGAACTAAGGAATTAAAGCTTCTAAAGTGGGAGGAAAGGCTTGAAATTTAGATAAGTAAGTGAATTTGATGTATTAGCAATATGCCATGAATATGTCTATTTGAATGGGCATGTAAATTTGTATGGAAATTGTGATTTAAATATGTAAAGGGCATGAAATTGTTAGCATAGGCATAGTGCAACAACTAGTGTATGTGATAATGGTGAATTAGATGTGAATTTTATGGGGAAATTTTATGTAAGGCCATAGACCCCATTTGGTCAAGAGTTATGTTAGTCCTGGTAGGCACGGTATGGTATGAAAATGTATGAATGTATATAGTAATATTGAGAAAAATGTGTGTGTGTGTGTGTGTGTATAATTCCTAGGTGGCCAGGAGGTGTGGCAAAGGTCTCATGGTATGTGTATGGTAATATGAGATATAAGTATGGTGATAATGATAGGAAATGACATATGAGGCATGTATATAGATCTTTGTATACATGAATATTAAGAAAATTGCATGTGTAGGCATGTTCTTAAAATGGCCGAGAGGTATACTTGAGGTGTCATGGCATGGTAAGCATGGTATGTCATGTGTGCATATGTGTATATGATAGAATTAAGATATATAAGGTGCATGTCTAATGAAACATGGAAATGTGTATGCTTATACCCATGTGTAAGTGTTAGCCTAGAGGTATGGCATGAATGTAGGATAAGGTATGTATATATGGTGTAACCGACGAAGTGGATGTATGGTGATAACATGATAGACATGAGATATATAATATATATATAGTATAAAATGTAAGAAATTATGAGTTTGATGTGGTATAGGACATGATAAGTAATGGTAAGGTGAATGTGGTAACAATTTAGTGTAAGAAATGTTATAAAATTGGTAAGAAAGAAGGGACTTAAAATGACCTAAAACTAGACTAAAAGTGGTATGTAATTTTAATGTATAAAATTCTTAGTTTTGATAACAATATAAGGTTAATATGGTCGGCACAATATAATGTATGAAATAAGCATATGTATAGCCTAAAATGGCAAGTGAAATGGCATGGAGTGGTATGTGAAAAATGCTTACAAAATAATAGCAAATGACCTATAATAGTCCCCTAGAATTTGGTTGGTGACCTATAATTGTTCTATGTTAAATGGGCAAGTAAAATGGCATAAAATTGGGAGTATAAATCAACTTATGATGGTTGCTTGAATTGGCCATGGAAAGTGAGTTATAACTTCCCAGTATGTAATTGGACCTATAACTATCCGATAAATAAAATAACTTGTAACTGTTTGAACAAAAATGCACTATCAAAAATAAATAATAACTGATTATTAATTAATTATAAATAATTTTAAATGATGATTAGTATTAAAATAATCATAAATAAAAGACAGTTGCCCCTTTAGTTAGACACCACTAGATGGGTTGACTAATCAATTAGGGGTTTATAGTAGCTTGAGATCTTATAACTTTGGGCTATGATCATGATGGTGGGTGCAGTCATCAAGGTCCTGATATTTAGGCCCTTCACACTCGAGTATTAGGAGGTCGTTATGTTGATCCCTATTGCCCATTAGGGAATTGTCATTATATTGAAATAACTATATATTGAAATAGTCATTATTGATGTACCATATACATAATCCTATATATAATAGAGGAAACAACAAGCTTACGAATGTAATCATCACACATTTAGCATAACAATCTACATGTCATAATT
>CANXYI011446869.1:0-10198 GCA_948208565.1 Hura crepitans | reverse complement strand
GTTCTAGCATTTATCATATTAGACAGAGACCCGAGGTTTACATTAAGGTTTTGGAAAAAGTTGCATAGTGCTTCAGGTACATGGCTTACATGCAACACTACTTTTCACCCATAAATAGATGGTCAGTAAAAGTAAGTTATTCAAGTGCTTGATGTTATGCTAAGAAGTTGTGCCATTAATTTTAAAGGTAAGTGGGATTATTATCTATCTTTAGTAGAATTTGCATATAACAATAGTCATCAAGAAAGTTTGGGAATGGCATTGCATGAGCCTTATATGGGAGAAATTGTAAAACTCTATTGTGTTAGAGTGAAGTGGGTGAAAATAAACTAATGGAACCAAATTTAATAAAAGACATAAAAAAGAAGGTCATGTTATCAGAGATCAATTGAAAGCAGTAATAGACATGCAAAAATCGTACAGAGATTTGAAAAAAAGACTAATCTAAAATGAAATAGGAGATAAAGTTTTTTTAAATTGTCACCTTGGAAAAAAGTACTGAGATTTGGTATGAAGGGCAAGTTGAGTCCAAGATTTATTAATCCATACGAGATAATAGAATGTGTGGGAATGGTGTCATATCAATTTGTATTGGCAGTAGAATTACAATAGATTCTTGATGCTTTACGTGTTTCTGTGCTAAGATGATATAGATAAGATCCTTCTCATGTAATAACGGTAGAGGAGGTAGAAGTTCAACTAGATCGTTGATATGAAGAAAAGTTAGTACAAATTTTGGCACGTAAAGTGAAGGAGTTAAGAAATAAAATCAAGTCATTAGTAAATATGCTTTGGAGGCATCACAACCTATAAGAAGCCACCCTAGGAAAGTGTGTAAGAAATGAAAGAGCAGTATATACATATATTTGAACTAGGTAAATTTGAAGGATGAAATTTCTTAAGAGGGGAAGATTTGTAGCACTTGTAAACATTACATTATCAATAGCATTTCCTAGGTTATACATTAGGTTATTAAGTAGCATGCCTAACTAAGTTGATCTAGATTGGGGTGTACATGACATGAAACTTTCAAAGGTAAAATGAGGCCCAAAACAAAATAATTAAAAATTTTGACAGAACCAAAAAATTATTATACACTGAGATCTACTAGAATATGGCCTTAGTTTGCGCTACGAAATGAGAAGGTCTAGATGTGTCTAGATTGACCTAAAGATATCATACCCTGAGGGTCAAAAATTCTAACGATTCCTATTGTGAAGGAATTATAATTTTCTGACATCATTATGTATTTTTACTAAATTTCTTATTTATGCGAATGGAAAACTAAGTGTATTTCCTTAGTCTTTTTGGTATGAGCATTGAGGAGGCAATTAATTATGAAAATACCTAATTTTTTGTGTCTTAAGAAGTATTTTTGGTGGTCATAAACATTAGCAACAATTTTACAAAGATTAAATGAAAAACAAGGAAAAATGTTCACTGTTAGACCAAATTTGATTTAATTATGACCGTTGTTGCATTTAATATATAAAGGGTAAGCTCATATGGATCCACCACATAAGATTATATTTTCTTCTTCTTCCTCTCACCACCAAGCCAATTGCATTCCTCCATAGAATGACCTCATCCATTTTTGATTCAGTTACACAAAAAATCAACACAAAACCCATAAATATTATACTCAAAATGCTCCTCATCGCATCTAGATTCTTATTCTCTTGATTCTTTCTTAAGAAAAGCTTTTATTTTGATGAATAATAAGAGAAAATTAGTTAGGGATTTCAATTATTAAAAGATAAGGTAAGCATATTTTTAGTGCTCTATTATTTTTCTATGATATTATTGGTGTTTGCAAACGTTGTACATGTGTTATTTCCTATTTTTGATTTGTATATAATTTTCTATGAATTTTTCTAATTAAATACCTATTATAGAACATATAGAAAAAAGGTGAAGGGCATTTCAAAGTCAAATGGAGATAGTAAAGTGACATTCGAGATACTGAGAAATAGCTTTGTAAGTGTATTTAATAAAATATGTGAACATATTTCTTGTTTATGCATTTTTACCTTAGAAAACCATTATACAAGTGTTAGTTCTAGTGATTTAAGTTTGTATAAATTTAGTTTGATGGCATTATAATGTTCAGCATTTTTTAATGAAGTGATGATAAGGGTTAAAAGTGGATTAAATTGATATATGTTTAAGTTATACACTTAGTAGTGTAATATGGAATAAAAAGGGCAAAATTATAATTTTGGACATGGTATGTAATTATTTTGTACATCTGATATATTTGCATAAATAATCATATTAGATTAATGATGATCATTAAAGATATATGTTGACTAAATTATGGTACATTATGGATATGTATGTGTGTTATGCATAATGTGTATACATGTGTTCTATATATGAGTTATAATATGACAAATGTAATGCCTGTAAAAATGAATTATCAAATATGATTGTGATTTTTAAAATCTCAAATGAGAATGTTGTATGCACATAATGATGAAAATGAGGTGGTGGGATTATATGATCATTGAATGTGACTAGTAAAATGTGCAAGTGACATGAAATTGTACAATAAGAATTGTCGAGCCTATATATGTTAGACAACCTACTTGATGGTTAACTAATCAACTAGGGTATAAGTAGCCAATAGGTATTTGGTATCTTATTCATATTAGTGCTACTACCGTTAGGATGATTTAGGCCGCTGCACATACACATATTGTACATTGTTTTGATGTATAGTATACATTGGCATGCCATGATATTTCAAACGGGTGCAGCTAGTGGTAGGTTTGCTAAAACCAATGCACATATATTTATATTGGTGCAGCCACCATAGAGGTCTGTCAGGATCACTACATAGTTAATGATAAACTGTTATAGTGGTGTAATAGCCATTAAGTCCAAAATGTGGGCCACTACGCATCTTGATCCCTATGTTTAGTATTTGGATTCATATCTATCAGATATAGGCTAGTCAATTAGAATGAAAAGAAATAGTAATTACAAGCCTTCTAAAATGAACTTAAGAATTTATATAACTAAAATGGATTAGAATATAAGATTATTTTAACATGATATTGAATCAAGCATATAAAGGTAATGAATATACATTGTAATGTGTGTGCAATTGGTATGACATGTTTGCATGGTAATATATGGTAAGTGTGTATTTGTCTACATTCGTGCGTGGCCATATTTTATTGAATACACCACTAAGCTCTATGCTTAGCACATCATGTTTTTGATGTGTAGGTAATAGGTAGCCAGCTTCAAACAACCTTAACAGCAATAGTACAATTCAAAGAAGATCTTATCTAGTATTGTGGTATATTTTGGTTCCACAGTGTGATGTAATAATATTAATAGTTGGCACTCATATGTAACAATATTCAGACTAGAGTTTTATGATATGGTATATGGGATGTAAACTTATTATAATGGTTATGGTGTAATGATGTGCTTATGTATGGATAAGATTGCATGATTTAATGTGCCTCCTTGATATGTTGATTTGAGATAAGGATAAGAAGTGTCGAGGTGGTTAGGAATGATTGAAAAATTATAGAAGTGATATTTTATGTAGGTTTTTGTTTAGGATTTTATAGTATAGCTATTATATTGTCAAAATTTTAATGGAATAAGACAGTTAAGGTGATATCTATATCTCTAATATAAAAAGGTTATAATAAGATATCAGTAAAGAGAATAAAAGTTGGTTTTTATGTCATCTCTTATTTAAATTGGAAATGGTTTAAGTAAGAGGTGTCACAATGTGGCATCCATCTATCGGGTAAAGTGAGGGGTTTTACAGTTCATGGTATCAAAGCATAGGTTTTGGCATTTCTAGGTGCATTAGACTGCATATGAGTGCCATAATGTTTACATATACATAAATCACATGAAACTGCAATACTTAAGGCTAATATTTATGTTCTAATATAGATCAAAGATGAGTGATTCAAGCATTCAAGTTAGTGAAGAAGATGGGTTACAAAGAAATGCCCTACCAATAGTAAATAAACCATCATAAACAGAAGCTTCCTTGCCATGTGATGCAACACAATCTACATTTGCTCAGCCAGCACATGTACCACCACCATAGATGTAATAAATGGCTAATTTATTGAGGCAAACTCTATAATAATAGCTATTCCACAACCATAACCAGCTCCACAACCACTAGTACAATAGCAACAATAAACACAATCACAAGCTCTCTAGAAGAACTTTATTGAATGTGTGAAAAAGATTATAGCCATTAATTTTGAGGGAGCTAATGTAGATGATATATCTAAGGTGAAATACTAGCTAAAGATAATATAGAGGATTATAAAGCAATTGAAGTGCACTACAGAAGAGTGTTTGATCTATGCTACATTAGTGTTATAGGAAGAGGTGTATTTATGATACAAAACATTCTTAGAACATAAATGCAATTGAACAAATGACTTGGGAGTTTTTCTTGAAGGAGTTTAAGAAGAGATATATCACATTGAATTATGTTCAAGAGAAAAATGGGAATTTCTAGATATGAAACAAAATGGGAGATCAATTGCTGTACATGAGAAAGAGTTTTCTAGATTGATTAGATATGCCAGTGAGATAATTCCTCCTAAACCAGATAGATGTAGGAAATTTGGGAAAGGCTTAGATACTGAGATTAGGTTGTAAATGGTTGTAAACAAGAAAGATAACTTTGCTAAGCTAGTTGTAGTAGATTATGCAATGGAAGATATATTAAAGGAACATAAAGAAAATTTGCAGAATAAGAGATTATTCACTACTGGATAAATAAGCTTATCTCCAGAGATGAGTAAGAGAAAAAGAGAGAACCCTCATTTATAATCATTTTAGAGACCACATCAAACATAAAGATCTAAGCAGAAAGGGCAGTTTAGATAGCATCAATAGAGATCAGCCACTAGAGCCCCAGTTTTAAAAGCTAAAGAACAAATCCTACTTGTTAAACATATGGTAGGAAACATGGTGGATTTTATTACAGGAATAGCCTTTGGATATGTTATGGATACAAAGTTATAGGGCATTTTAGATGGGATTGCCTAAAGAGGATAGGTGATATTCAGCATCAATTGTCACCATCAACCCTAGCCTGGAGCCAGAGAGACATTAGATGGGATAGACCTAGTGGTAGTTAGAGGAATAGGTAAGAGTCTAGTACAGGGATAGGGGCTCAAGCTTTAGTGAGGTAGTATGCAATTAGAGCTCATGAGAATATAAATTCTCTAGATGTCATTGCTAGTAGATTTTATTTCTTTGTTTTACTTATATTGGCATTAATTGATCCAAGTTTTACATATTTCTATGTATAAAACACTTTGGGATAGAAAAGAGGGTTATGATCAAAACCATTAGACATAGAAATCACGGTCAGTAATCTAATAAGATAGTATGTTATTGTTGATAACATATGTAACGATTTTCTATTGGCTGCCCAATGATAGATCTTTTTTGTAAATCTTATTGAATTGCCTTCCAATGAATTTGATGTTATCTTATGGATAGATTGGCTATCAAGGCATAGTGGATTATAGGTAGAAAAGGCTTACTATTTAAACAACAGATGGTGATAAAGTCACAGTAGTAAGTGAAAGAAAGAACTTTTTGTCTAATATTATTTCTATAGTAATAGTAAGACATATGATTTGAAAAGGGTGTTAAGTATACCTGGCACATGTAATAGATATAGAAAAGGTAGAACCAAACATCAATCAAATACTAGTAGTAGTTAAGTTATCTAATATTTTTCTAGATGAGTTGCCAGGATTGCCATCTATACAAGAGCTTGAATTTGTTATTGAAGTTTATCTAAGCACTGCCTTAGTCTCAATAGCCTCTTATTAAATGGCTTTTATTAAACTAAAATAATTGAAGGTGAATCTACAGAAGCTATTAGATAAAGGGTTTATTAGACTAAGAGTTTCATCATAGGGTGCACTAATACTATTTGTGAAAAAGAAGGATGGGTCCTTAAGACTCTATGTTAACTCAAGTAGTTGAATAAAGTGATAATTATGAACAAATACCCACTACCCATGATTAATGATTTGTTTGATTAGCTCAGAGAAATAGGTGTGTTTTCAAATATTGACTTGACATATGATATAAAAGATGATGGAACTCCATGTGACCTTATAATCTTATTAATGTATAATTGAGCAAGTTTCTCTAGTGAAAAGTCTATCTTGACTGAAATAAAATGCGGTATCTTTGTCACCACTTCCTTTCCTTTTCATAATTTTTTTTGGTAGCTCTAATAATTCTAAGAAAAACCATGTGCTTAGATTTTAATTAGGAGTTATGTAGAATTTTTGGGAATTTTTCTAAGCATAATGTATGCATGTTTTAGGTTGAGGAAAGGAAATGGTGAGAGAAGGCCAATAGAATGAGTGAAGTGGTGAATAATGGTGTTCTCACAAGCTAGGCATGTGAATTTAGTTTAATTGATATGTGCCATGATATGTGTGTATGTATTTGTGTATGTTAGTGTGTATGAAAATGCTAGATTTTAGGTATGTATGCATCTTTAGTGTAAATTCGCTATGTGATTATGATGCCATGATGAAATAAAGTCTAGGTGTATGAATTATATAGAAGGAATGCATGTGTATGTGTGTGTACTTGAAGTGGCTGAATGGTGTTTGTGGTGGCTATGTAATGACTAAGTGTCTATGCCATGTGTGAGAAGGGTGAGCAAGCTAAAAATTAGACATAAATTATGGTTATGATGTGGAACTAATGAAATGAAATAATGTGTAGTAAATGTGTGTTGTAAAAACTAAAATGTTATAATGTGTGCTAAAGTTATAATGTGTGTAAATTTGATCATTATTAACATAAGAATATGGAAATTAAAGGTGTGAATGCATGTAAATGTGATCTAATTAGTAACCTGGAAATAAGGAAATGGTGATAATGTCTATGGCAAGATCTTAAAGAATTGAAAAGAATGGTTTGATAATGATAACATGAAAATAAGAATTGTGGAAGTGACTAAATGAAAATTGACTTGACCTATAAAATGACCCTTAATTAGGGAACTTATGATTTTGTGCATATGTGCAAGTTACTATGAGAATTATGATTACCTTGCGAGTAAAGATTTATGACCTATAACTCTATCAATAAATTAGCAATAGTAAATAGCCCATATTAGTTAGATACCTACAAGATGGGTTAACTAGTCAATTAGGGAATTAGTAGCTACTAGGGGTTTTAATCCTCTAGGGCCATTGCCTATATGATTGAGATAATGGGTGCAACCACTAAGGTTCCATGACGAACCCTCCACACCTGAGTATTAAGAGATCCACATTGGCTAATCCTTGTTACACACAATACATATGGATATTCAGAGGTCCCATGAGGTTGATCCTTGCTATCCACTATAGATGAGATGATGCATGGGGTATTAGGAAGTGCCACGGTGGTAATCTCTACTATCCCTACAAATGTTGAGAGGTTTACTAGGTCTGATCATTACCATCTGCCACTTTGATATTGAGAGGTCCCATAGGGTTGATCTTTGCTATTGGATCGATGTGGGTAGGTGTAGCTCTTGAGGTCTAAAATATGGGCCACTATAAAGTTTAGATTGCAATATCCAGTATCTTTAAGTGTTGTCTTTCTAGTAAGGGCCTAATTTAGATGAATAGAACATAACTATGATAATAGTGACTGAAAGGAATTGGTGCCACATCTGACTCAATTGCATTTATTGACTGTAACTTGGCAATAAAGGAAAGTATGATAGACACAAAGTATGAAATAAAAAGATAGATTAAAGCATAATAGGATTAGATAAAACTAGAACTGCATATATATATGACTAACCTACTATGTGAATATTGCATGCTTATATGTGTGAGATTCATTTATTACATTAAATTCACCACTAAGTTTATACTCAGTGTATTGGTGCTTCAATACATAGGTTGTAGTTTATAGATGTTCAACCTCAGTGTGCACAATGTAACAGATCAACCATCTTCGAGGTATATTTTGTTTTCTTCTATAAGTATAGGACTAGGCATTCATGCATAGAGGGGGTTGGACTTGAGCTAATGTCATGATTAGTCATACTTTTAATACATATACATAATGGTTTGTAAATTATAAAAATGTGAATTGCTAAGTGAGTATTTTTATAAATGCAAGTTTGTGTGGTTGTTGGTATTATGTGTGGGTCTGAGACCCTATGTTATGTACTATGATTGTGATGTTTTTTGAGTTATTAGGGGATAAAATGGTCCTAGGAGTTGAGGAATTGAGTATGATGATTATAAAAGTGTAATTTTGCAAGGTTAAAATTTTTGTTTTTCACTCGGGTAGCCGTTTTGCTAGCCAAAGTTTTGTAAAATGCATTTTAGTCTAGTTAAATAATTTTAACAGTCATTAATAGGCAATATAATGATTGTAAAATATTAGAATTTAGGATGAATGATAAAAGACCCTCAAATGAGAAAAGGCCATAAGTGTTAAATAAATGGCACCTAAGGTAATATCAAGATAGGTGACCTTCAAAAAGTAACATCTCCAGTCATGTTCCTTTGGGAATCCGGTAGATGGTGTTACATTAGGTTGTATCAAAGTTGGTTTAGGCATTTCTAGGCGTAGTATGCTTGAGTGCCATGATTTATGGTTTTGTACATCATAAACCTACACTGTGTGAGGTTGATTATTTATTTTCTAGTAGTTTATGCACAACGAGTGAGTCAACCCCACTAAATTAAGGGGCTAAGGTGGCAAGTTATGCTTCTACCAATTTACATGGAGTATAAGTGAGTACAGCCATGCCAGTGTCGAGTGATGTAGCACACCAACCACAAACACAGCTATAAGCATAGGCACAGGCTTCCCTATCACTCCAAAACAAATAGTAAAATTATTGAGGCATACAATACTATTGCACCACCACTTCCACCATCTCTAGCACCACCTCCACCAACCCCACCTACCTTGTAGAAGGCTTACCTAAAAGGAGTGAAGAAGATAGGGGCTCTAGGTTTTATAGGCTTAAAAGTGGATGATTTTGTAAGGGTAGAATATTTACTAGAATATATTATCAGGATATTGGAGTAGCTCGAGTGTATAGATGAGGAGTGTTTGAAATGTGCCACCTCACTCCTCCAAGAAAAAGCTTTCTATTAGTAGGACAACACAAAGAGAAGTTAAAGCAATAGCAAATGGGACATTAGAGTTCTTGCTCTCAGAGTTCTAGAAGAGATACATTTCTAAATCTTACAAAGATAAAAAGTGGTTGAAATTTTTGGACCTAAATTAAAGAAGGACATCAGTGTCAGAAAATGAGAAGGACTTTGCTCGGTTAAGTAGGTATGTTGAGGTGTTCATAACCATAGAGGAGTAAAGATGTAAGAGGTTTGAGAAGGACCTTAATGTAGAGTTGCATATGCAAATTGCCACCAATTAGATATGGGAGTTTTCAACATATGTATTAAATTCCTATGCCATGTTAGAGATGGTGCAAGAGAAGAGAGTCCTTTTCTTGAAGAAGTGCCCATTCACAGTTAGCTAGACTAGTTTAGCACTTAAGGTAGGCATGAAGGAGAAGGAGTCATAGGTTATACAATAGTCCCAAATGCAAGGAATGGCATAGAGGTCAAGTGAGGCTTCTTGATTCAAACCTTGACCCTTAAAGCTTACATTTAGTGCCCTAGTATCTACTAGAAAGAGTACACCCTTAATGTGTGTGGCATATAATAAAAGGTATTAGGGATAGTGTTGGTAGTCTCGACACGAATAATGCTTTGTATATAGATCTAAGGATCACTTAAAAAGGGATTGCCTATAGAACCAGGTTGATGCTACTCAGTTATAGGCTTTCTCACTAACACATAGTTGAGGAAAAAAGGAGAATAAGAATGATTATTTAAGTACCAATTAGAGGACCCCATATAGGAAGTGAGCCCTAGGTTGCTAGTGTGATATTCCAACCTATGAAGAGGTAAAGGCACCTGATGTAATTGCATGTACTTTCTTTCTATTTGATATACTAATTTTGTCTTTGATAGACCTAGGATCCACATATTATTACACTTGCATTGTAAAAGCTCAAGATAAAGGACTAGAGTCTAAACGCATAGATATAGGCATCCTAGTGAGCTATAATATTAGGTAGAGTGTGATAATGAATCGAGTATATAGACATCATCCTATGATGATTCAAGATTGAGTATTC
>CANXYI011446868.1:0-17440 GCA_948208565.1 Hura crepitans | reverse complement strand
TACATTCTGTAATCTTATACGGGGCAATAAACCTAGGGCTTAGCTTACCCTTCTTACCAAATTAGAGTTCCTTCTTCCATGGCGATACCTTGAGAAATATTATCTCTTTATCCTCATATTCGATGTCTCTCTACTTCAAATCAGCATAAGATTTATATTTGTCTGAGGCTACCTTTAGTCTACCTCTAATGATTCTCATTTTCTCCTCCATATCTTTAGTGAGGTCAGACCCCAGTAACTAGTTTTCACTTAATTCACTCTCGCACAAGGGAGTATTACACTTTTTGTGACATCCCTTACCCGGTTCGAATGTCAGTTGGTCGTCGAGGTTGACTAATGTGTACATGTATATCGAGATATCCAAACTAATTTATTTTTATTACTTTTTATAAAATATTCTTATCAAAACATTTACATGTAAAAATATGGGTTTTCAAAAACTTTTTCAAATAGTGTTAAATATTTAAAAATTAGGAATCCTCATGCCAAAATTCCAGGAGCATAACGGCTATACCGGACACTATCCCAAACTTTAAATAATAACATGCATAAGAAAAATACACTTTTATATATATTTCACACACTTTCACAACCTTCATGTGATCCTCTGATCACTTCACAACACATAAACACAATTATAAGATATCTCAACCTTAAGAAGAGATACCATACTGTAGACATCTTGACTTTTGCTTTAGGACTTTTTTTATGTATTCAGACTTTTTGACTCGACCTAAAAGCTCACAGTGCAACCTAAAATGCAAATAAAATAGGAATTTATGTTGATAGCAGAGGGCTTTAGGCTGATAGGCCTAAGCTCGAAGCTTGACACTGATTCTAATGGGGGTGTAGGGGTGAAGCCCCCATGGTATGGACCCATTCACCTTTTTTTTGGCCTATGATGATCATCATAGACAAGCTCTTAAGAAATGGCACAAGCTCTTATAGGGCAAGTCTACACGGACATACTCCGTTTAGGTCCGTACTAACCCAATCACCTCTACCAAGATCAAGGCCCATAGTATGCACGGATCTATTTTAGATAGGGTTCATATGGACTAACTTAAACCTAGCCCTAAGCCTATAGACTGGTAAGAAAACATACAACCTAAGTCTGTACGGACTTACTGATGTAAAATCTTCTAAAAGCAGGATTTTCCTATTTAGACTATAAATCCTAATCTTGTTAGGATTCTACTTCCTTTAGATGGGAGACTCTTAAACCTAAGCTTATAAATACCTTTCTTGTGTATAGAGAAAGCTCAGAGAGGCTGAGAATCAAATTTATAGCAGCTAATAAACCCATCTATGAGTCTAGAAGAGGACTCCAAAGAGGAATCACTCTATTAATCCTATTAGCCTTACCTAAAATAATTCTTTCTGTACTCCTACATCTTTGTGCTATTGGTTGAAGAGTTTATTCACAAGGTAATATTAGAGGCCTCTTCTATATTTATTCTTACTATTTTCATAGACCTATAATCTCCAAAGATTGATCATAAATTCTATATAATCCCTACTTGATCATAAGAGTAGGTCATCATTTTAAATTGTTACATATTATAAAATTGAATGTTTCTATGTTATAATCATTCTATTATTTTTGTCTTAATTGTATGGGCTTATATATGAGCATGATAAAGTTTGCACAGACTTATGTTATTGGCATGTGTATGATTCATTGTCCGTAGAGACTTATATTTAATAATAGTGTCTTATCATGTTTTAATGTATTTTGCTTATTGAATTGATATAATCCTCTGATGTTATCATGTTGTGTAAATATTCCATATCTTAATTTATGCACATTGTTAACTATATGGAAACTATTGTAAAGTCTATATAGACTCCCTATCATAAGGAACGTAGTCTATGTAAACATATACTTTGATTTCTAGTTTTCACATACATTTATTTATTCTCCTCTTTATGTGTTCACATGAGTCTTTATCTAGTACTATTAACCTTTTCCTTTGAGTTATATGCAAGTGACTTTTTCTCACTGGAGTATAGGTCTGGATAGACATAATATCCATTATAAGCAGTAGTCCGCATAGACATTAGCTAGAGCTATATAGAGTCTATATAGACTTAATGTCGTACAAATGGGACCATTCAAGTGATTTACTTTATTTCTTTTTGTTTTGTACTTATTATATCTTTTGATTTATTTTTGGTTGTAATAATTAGTTAAACAACTTGTTTTACATGACAATTGCCTAACTTTCACATTAAATGATTTTCTATATAATTAATTGGTATTTTCATAATAAAATAGATTTGAGTTTTTCTAATCAAAAGTTATATTAAAATGTATTTTAAAAAGGGCTAATCTCCTAGAGATGGGAGTTGGGCAATTACCGCCAATTCCTATGGAATTATGGGTAGTTGTCAGGTCAAATAACAACTAATCAATGACCTGCTTTATAAATGTGCAATATTGCTATTATATTCTTTAAATATCTCACTTTACTTTCTTATACATGAAAAGGTGACATAAATACTTTAAATATAATGCTTGCTTGCTTGATACATAATTGATAAAAATTACAATATACAAAGAAGGCATACTATTTGAGCATAAATAAGATCTAAATTTCAAACCTTTTTGGCACAGAAGATCAAAGGTCCTGGTGTGAAGGCCAAGTGGCAACTCCACTCGCCACTCTTGTCCTCGATAAAAATAACATAATCTCTACACATATAACACAACACATAATTAAATAATTTATAAAGGTTTACAAACTTTGAAATCCAAAATAGAACATTTAAATACAATTTAGGTCCTTTCCCTTTACATTACACATTGAATGCTACCTATACATCACATTACTACTTACAAATTACAATCTTTACCAAAAGAATGGCCCTCTTGATAATTCTTGATGTCCTAAGGCTTGAGTATCAAAAAGTTATCTTCTTACCTATGCATCATAAACAAATGATGTGCTAAGTGAATGCTTAGTGGTGTAATCGAAATAACATGTGCTAATTAAGCATTTTAATTACCATATGTACATACAATTCATTTCCATGCATGACTAATTCACATAATTTACAATACTTAAACATAATAGTGAATGCTCATGATCGAAGGACATACATAATGCATAATGACATCCCATATCACCCATATATGGCAAACTAGCATTTAAAATCAACTAATCATCAAATTGATCTATTATCAATTCATACATGCACTTAACTATCATATTAACTATCATGGCATACATTATATGTTGATTTAGATGTTTGCCTTATTAATTTAAGCCCATTTTAGATAACCTCCAACCTATGGATAAAGGGATCAAGAAATGTGCAATAGCCCACATTTTGGACCTTTCAGTTGCTATACCAGCATAAAATTATGTAGTGGCCCTTATGGGACCTTACGGTGGCTGCACCCACATATAATTATGTAGTGGCCTTTATAGAACCTTACGATAGCTGCACCTGTATAGATCTAAAGACCTTAATATAAATCCATTGGTAAGACTAAAAGTGAACTCTTGGATCATAAACTAGGCATAAAAGTGCCCTAATAGCTGCTATATCCCCTAGCTAATCGGTCAACCTATCCATTCCTAGGTTGTTGCATCTCATAGGCTAAAATTGATATGTTTTAGTTTCATCTTATTAAGTAACCTTAAATATCTTTTAACTTACTTGTTTTAGCTATTGAATGACAAACTGATTTATTTCATTACAAATGACATTTTAGAAATCATGCACGTTTTAACATTCATTTATGCCATATTTGTGCCATATGCACTGCCTACCACCATTTCCATCTCATTTATGGATTTTCAACATGTATGATTCATACATATATTCATTTGAGGTCATAAGTTCATTCAAGACACTTTATTCCTCAAGGCTTATCAATTTTACTCTTAATATGGCATACTTTAGTGTTAAAAACACTTTCAAGCTTATCTCAGGTTTAAAACATAATTTATGTCCTAAACCTCATTTCTTCATGATACTAAGCATGTTCATAATCAATAACAATGAAAAAAGCATGTATGCACACCCTTTTTCACATACAATGAATTCCCATACACATACATCCCAAAATGCCATTTGGCCAACCAAACCAATTAGGCATAATTCACATTTTACTAATTCACATACTACATAACCAAAATTATAACTTATATATACCTATAAATAGTGCTCATATTATAAGAATTATAAGCCTCATACCCATTCATGCCATTCGGCTACTAGGCATCACACATCTTTTATTCATTATTTGACTCATTCTAAATTACAACACATACAAGGTTTGCATTTCAAACTATTTGGCCATACATAAGGTAAAGCCTCAAATAACATGTTAATTTCATTTATCAACTAGGAACAAATCCATTTTATCTTAAACCATGATTTACTCTTAAAGCCATGCATAAATCTATTGTTTCCTATGATACACACAAATATGGTACATTTATGCCCAAACTAAACAATTCAAGCAAAAATAACCACACTTATATATGGCACTATGTTTCATTTAGCCAATGCTCACAAAATACCCATAATTAACACATTCATCTTGCACATTATGCAAGCATAATTGTTAGGCATAATAATAAGAGGAATACTCATATATGCATAAATAAAGCCATTTTATGTGTGTGTGTGTATCATGGGAAATGATAGATTTATGCATGGCTTTGAGAGTAAATCACGGTTTAAGATAAAATAGATGTGTTCTTAGTTGATAAATGAAATTAACTTGTTGTTTCAGGCTTTACCTCATGTATGGTTAAATGGCTTGAAATACAAACCTTGTATTTGTTGTAATTCAGCATAAGTTAAATAATGAACAAAGGATGTGTGATGCCTAGTGGCCGAATGGTATGAATGGGTGTAAGGCTTATAATTCTTATAATATAAGCACTATTTATGTGTATGTATAAGTTATGATTTTGGTTATGTAGTATGTGAATTGGTAAATATGAAGTATGCCTAATTGGTATGGTTAGTTGAATGGCATTTTAGGAATGTATGTGTATGGGAATACGTAGTATGTGAAAAAGGGTATGCATACATGCTTTCTTCATTGTTATTAATTATGAACATGCTTAGTATCATGAATAAATGAGGTTTAGGACCAAAATTATGTTCTAATGCTGAGATAAGCACGAAAGTGTTTTAACACTAAATTATGCCATATTAAGACTAAAATTGATAAGCCTTAAGGAATAAAGTGTCTTGAATGAACTTATGACCTCAAATGAATGTATGTATGAATAATACATGTTGAAAATCCATAAATGAGATAGAAATCATGTTTGGAAGTACATATGGCTCAAATATGGCATAAATGAATATTAAAACATGCATGATTTCTAAAATGTCATTTTTAATGAAATAAATCAGTTTTAGTCATTCAATGGCTAAAACAAGTAAGTTAAATCTATTTAAGCTTACTTCATAAGATGAAACTAAAATACATTTGTTTTAGCCCATGAGATGCAACAACTTAGTAATGGATAGGTTAATCGATCAGCTAGGGGATATAGCAACTACTAGGGCACTTTCCTACCGAGTTTATGATCCAAAGGTTCACCTTTAAACTTACTCACAAATTTATATTAAGGTCTTAGAATTTATACAGGTGCAGTTACAGTAAGGTTCCATAGGGGCCACTGCATAATTATATATGGGTGCAGCCATCGAAAGGTCCTATAAGGGCCATTACATAATTTTATACTGGTGCAGTAGTTGAAAGGACCAAAATATGGGCCATTGCACATTTCTTGATCTTATTATCCATAGGTTAGAGGGTATCTAAAATAGGCTTATATTAATAAGGCATACAACTAAATCAACCTATAATGTATGTTATGATAGTTAATATGATAGTTAAGTGCATGTATGAATTGATAATAGCTCAATTTGATGATTGGTTGATTTTAAATGCTTACTTGCCATATATGGGTGATATGGCATGTCATTATGCATTATGTATGTCCTTTGATCATGAGCATTACATATAACTATTATGTTTAAGTATTGTAATTTATGTGAATTAGTCATGCATGGAAATGAATTGCATGTATATATGGTATGTTAAAATGCTTAATTAGCACATGTTATTTCAATTACACCACTAAGCATTCACTTAGCACATCGTTTGTTTATGATACATAGGTAAGAAGATAACTTTTTGATACTCAAGCCTTAGGACATCAAGAATTATTAAGAGAAGGCCATTCTTTTGGTAACGATTGCAATTTGTAAATAGTATGTGATGTATAGGTAGCACTCAATATGTAATGTAAAGGGAATGGGCCTAAATTGTATTTAAAGGTCCTATTTTGGATTTCAAAGTTTGCAAACCTTTATAAACTATTTAATTATGTGTTGTGTTCTATGATATCTCTTTTTAAGGTTGACATATCTTGTGATTGTGTTTGTGTGTTGTGGTGTGATCAAAGGATCACATAAAGGTTATAGAAGTGCGTGAAATGTATATAGAAGTGTATTTTTCTTATGCAGGTTACTATTTAAAATTTGGGATAGTGCCTAGTATAGCCATTATGCTACCAAAATTTTGGCATGAGGATTCCCAATTTCTGAATATGTAACACTATTTGAAAAAGCTTTTGAAAACCCATATTTTCATGTGTAAATGTTTTTATAAAAGTGTCTTATAACAAGAAATAGGAATAAATGAGTTCAGATATCTTGATATGCATGTATACCTTAGTTGGGCTCAGTGATCGATTGGTGTCTAGACTAAGTAAGGGGTGTCACATTTAGTGGTATTAGAGCTCTAGTTTAGGTATTCCTGGTACCATACGAGTGCTTTAAAGTCTAGAGTCTACATCACATAACTATTGGATGTTAAGCTTATCAATTTGTTTTCTTACCTATAGATACAATGAGTGTTTTGGCACAGGATAGTGAGGATTAAAATAAAGTCATACTCTAACTATAGTAGCAGCTGAGGCCACAATAATGGGGTCTACATCTATTAGTGTAGTAGGACATGCTCTATCTATAAGATAAGTTCCACTAGTGTTCCTGTAGGAGATGTTTCAGCTATTAAGGCTACTATTTCTCCACTACCAGCACCATAGCCTGATGTACCTTTAGCCCTTCAAAAGATTTAAATAGAGAGGGCGAAGAAGATAGGGGCTAAGGATTTCAAAGGAGAAGGCAAGATAAAGCCTAGGAAGGTGGAGTATTGGTTAGACTGCACTAAAAAGATTATAAAGTAATGCAGTGTACACTAGAAGAGAAAGTGATATATGCCATCTCACTCTTATAAGAAGAGGCATCCAAGTGGTGGGATGACCTCATTTAGTACAAGTCAGAAGATCAAGTGACATGGGAGTTCTTCTTGGCTGAGTTTTATAAGAAATATATTACTGAAGACTATCTTAATGATAGGAGATAGCAATTCATAGATCTTAAGTAAGACCAGATAACCATAGAGGAGTATGAGAAGGAGTTTACCATGCTTAGCAGATATGATATAGACATCATAACCATAGAGGTAGATAAGTGTAAGAGGTTTGAAAAGGTTCTGCATGTTGAGATCAAGCCCTAAGTGGTGCCAATAAAGATTAGAGATTTCTCTCAACTAGTATCAGTATGCCAATCCATTAAAAGGGTACAAAAAGAGACAAAGGAATTTTACCAGAAAAAGAGATCTAGTGGTTAAGAAGCATTCAGTGCTACTCTATAGTTAGGCAAGAATTATAAGGGGTTTCAGTCTGGTTCTACCTAGCAATTTTAAAAGCAAGGCCAGTCACAAAAATCAACACAGGCTAATAAAGGGAAATATGGGTAGCAACAGTCACAAGCTATCTCTACACTAGGATCAGTGGGCAAGAAAAGTCAAGTTCCTCAGTGTCAGACATGTTTCAAGTGGCAGAAGGGATAATGTTAAAAGAATAAGCCGAGTGTGTGCTTTAGATGTGGACAGCTGGGTCACTTTTGCAAGGATTGTCCTAAGGGACAAATATCAACACTTGTACTTATTAAATGCCAAAAAGAAAGTTGAGGAGAGGGAGTCGAGAGGGCTCAAAGAGATATATTAGAGTCACGGCATGAGCATAGAGTTCAAGCCTAATAGTATGCCATTAGAGCTCGAGAGAATGCTAATGAGCCAAATGTCATAGCTAGTATTTTTCTCCTCTTTGACTTTTCTATTTTAACATTAATTGATCTGGGGTCTACACATTCATTTGTTTGCACATCATAGGTATAAGACCAAGGGTTAGTTTTAAAACTACTTGACCTAAAGATCATGGTTAGTAACCTCATAAGTAGCATGTGGTAGTTGACTAAGTATATAGAGATTGCCCTTTAGAAATACAAGACTATTAGTTTCTTGCTAACCTAATAAAATTACCCTTTAATAATTTTGGCTTGATATTAGGAATTGACTACTTGTCCAAATATCAAGTGATTTTGGATTGCAAGTATAAGAGGTTAACTCTCCAAGCTAATGATAAGACTAAAATCATAGTTGTTAGAGAGCAAATCAACTTCTTGTCTAATGTGATATCCATAGTCATAACTAGGTAGATGATAAGGAAAGGTTGTCAGGCACATCTTACCCATGTATATGACACTAGAATAGAAGAACAAGTTATGAGTAGCATACAAGTTATGGCTGAGTTTGTTAATGTCTTTTTAGAAGAATTATCGAGTTTTCATCTAGAAAGGGAACTCGAGTTTAGTATTGAGGTTTTGCCTGGTACTGCTAAGGTATCAATAACTCCATACCAGATGACATTAATTGAGTTGAAAGAATTAAAGCTTTAGTTAAAAGAACTATTAGATAAGGGCTTCATCAAATCAAGTGCTTCACTATAGGGAGCACTAGTTCTGTTTGTTAAGAAGAAAGATGGTTCACTTTGGTTATGTGTGGATTACTGATAATTGAATAAAGTGACCATCAAGAATAAGTATCCATAACCACAGATTGATGATTTGTTTGATTAGGTTAGAGAAGCTAGAGTGTTTTCAAAGATAAATTTGAGATCCGAGTACTATCAATTGAGAGTGAAGGAGATAGATGTGGCGAAAACTACTTTTAGGATGAGGTATGGTCATTATGAGTCCTTGGTACTACCATGCAGGGTTACCAATGCTTCTATAGCATTCATGGACCTGATGAATAGAGTATTTAAACCTTCCTTATAATGACATTCTTGTTTACTTGAAGAATAATGAAAAGTATGAACAACATTTGAGAGCAATTCTTTTTATTTTGAGAGAAGAAAAACTCTATGCCAAGCTCAACAAGTGTGAGTTTGGTTGAGTGCAGTATCTTTCTTAGGACACATAGCATTAGCTGATGGTATTTGAGTTGATCCCAATGAGATTGAAGTAGTGATGGAGTGGAAGCCACCTAGGAACACCACCGAGATTAGGAGTTTCTTAGGGTTAGCAGGGTATTATAGATAATTTGACAAAGGGTTTTCATTGATAGTAGCCCCTATGACATAATTATTAAGGAAGGATGTCCAATTTGTTTGGGATAATAAATGTCAGGAAAGCTTTGACAAGTTTAAGGCTATATTGATAGAAGCTTCGATTCTAGTACAACCAGTTTTAGAGAAAGACTTCATTGTATTTAGTGATGTGTCTCACAATGGGTTAAGGTGTGTTATGATACAAGACGGTAAGGTTATTACCTATGCTTTAAGACAATTGAAGCCACATGAGAAGAATTACCCTACTCATGATTCAGAGCTTACAGCCATTATGTTTGCCTTAAAAATCTAGAGACATTATAGGGAGAAGTGTTATATCTACACAGATCATAAGAGTCTTAAGTATCTTCCTACATAAAAGGAGCTGAACTTAAAATAGAGGAGGTGGATGGAGTTGATCAAGGATTATGACTGCGTGATTGATTACCATATGAGGAAGGCCAATATAATAGCCCATGCACTTAGCAGAAAGTTCATGATAGACATAAAAGCCATGAATGTCAGTTTATAACTCGCAGGTGATAATGCCTTATTAGCTGAAATGCAAGTCAAGCCTAGTCTGTTATAGCAAGTGAAGTATTATCAAAGAGATGACCATAGATAGATGAGTATGGATATCTTGATATGCGTGCAAACTTTAGTCAAGCTTGATGATAGATCAATGATCGAATAGGGTAAGGGGTGTCACACTTTCTTCTATATAGTGCCTCATATGGTGCCATGCCTAAACTAGCTTAATAGGTATTGTTATATGCAAACTCTATTAGGGGTAAGTAATGATCCCAGCTTTCTTTAAACTCAATTGTAAAGCTATGCAACATGTCCTCAAGTATCTAGATAACTCACTCTATCTATAAATGAAATGTTGTGCTAAAGGTCAATTGGGTACCTAAAGCCTTATGCAGTTTCTACTAAAATCTTAAAGTGAACCTCGAATCTCTATCTAAAATGATGGAAACTGGCACTTCATGCATTCTCACAATCTCATTGATGTACAATTGAGAAAACTTCTTAAGAGAATAGTCCATTTTCATAGGAATAAAGTGGGTTATCTTTGTCAATTTGTCAACTATCACCCATATAGTATTGCATTTACTCCTAGTCATAGGTAATCTTATCACAAAATCTAGTGTCATTTCCCTCCCATAGGAAGGGAAGAAACCTAGTGTTCTACTTTAACCTGTTGGCATGTTAGGCATTTACTCACATATTCAATCACATCTTTCATCATTCCTGGCCACTAGTAGTAGCATTTCAAATCCAAGTACTTCTTTATACATCCTAGGTGTATGGCATAAGGAGCCTCGTAAGCCTCTTGCAAGATCTACTTTTTAATGTCTTCTATATTTGGCACTCATAGTTGATCATGATAATATAGGCATCTATCTATCTTAACCTCAAATTCTAGAGCCTTTCTTTCTTTGACTTAGCTTATAATCTATGTAAGCCGACCATCTTGCATCTGAGCTTTTTTCACCTGATGGTTCAAACTTGGTTTCGATTGCAGTTCAGCAAAAATAGTTCCATCATCCTCATAATGAAACTTAGCATTCATTGTTCTCATGGTTGTTATGAATTTTTGACTCAGGGCATCTGCTACCACATTTCCTTCCCTAAGTGGTAATCAATTAAGCAATTATAATCTTTTATCTACTCCAACCATTGACATTGTCTCAAGTTCAATTCTTTTTGAATGGGGAGGTATTTAAGGCTCTTATGATCTATGTAGATGTAGCATCACTCACCATATAGGTAATGTCTATACTTTTAGGCTAAAGATAATAAAAGCTAAGTCCAAGTCATATATAGGATAATTGCTCTCATGGGGTTTTAATTGTCGAGAGGCATAGGTTATTACCTTGCCTTCTTGCATCAAAAAAATCTAAGCTTATTATAAGAGGCATCAATGTATATCACAAACTCTTTTCCCTATTCAAGCTAAGTAGGAATGGGACCCTCAATCAGCATAGTCTTTAACTTGTTGAAACTCGCTTGACATTTGTCATCCCACATGAATTTCACATCCTTCCTTAATAGTCTCATCATTGGTGCTGCAATCATAAAAAATTCTTTCATGAACCTTTGGTAATATCTAGCCAATCCTAGGAAGCTTTGAATCTCAATGATATTCCTATGAGATTTCCCCTCTAACATTGTTTTCACCTTGCTCGATCTACTTTAATGCCCTCAACTAAAGCAATGTGGCCTAAAAAGGCTACTTCACTTAACCAAAAGTCGCATTTACTCATATTGGCAAAAATTTGTCCCTCTCTCAAAGTTTATAATACTAGCCTCAGATGATATTCGTGTTCTTCTTTAGTCTTTGAATACACCAAGATGTCATCCATGAACATCATTATAAGTTAGTCTAAGTATGGCTTGAAAATTCGATTCATTAAATCCATGAATGTCGTTGGTGCATTAGTAAGCCTAAATGGCATCACCAAGAATTCATAATGCCCATACCTCATCTGAAAGGTTGTCTTAGGAATGTCTGACTCTTTAATCCTCAACTAATGGTAGCTTGATCTCAAATCAATCTTAAAGAACACAATAGCCTTCCTAATTGATAAAAAATATCATCAATTTTGGGCAAAGGATATTTATTCTTGATAGTTACTCTGTTCAATTGTCTATAGTTAATGCACAATCTCAATGAACCATCTTTCTTCTTCACAAACAACACCGGTGCTCCTAAAGGATAAACACTCAGTCAAATGAATCACTAAATTCACTTACTTGGCTCACCAAATTGGCCTCAAATCACCACTAACTCATGTCCTTTGTTCTCTCCACCTCTCCTCCTTCTCTTCCTACAAACATACTCATATTTCACATTTGAAAATTTTTAAAAAATTCTACATACAACCTAATAGAAATATATACCCATATATACCTTATATATCTTAAACCCTACCTTAGAAAAATATTAGAAATTGAAAATAACTATTTTTACTCACCTTGATCACTATTCACTCCATCCTAATATCTCCCTCTTTAAGCCTCCTTATGATGAAATTCCACTTGAATTAGAGAGAGAGGAGCATGGAAGTAATTTTGATGTAGTAAGTTGTTAATTTGGTGGAGTTTATATAGGTGAAATGAAGTAGAAGTCTAAGTTTCCAAGGGAGAAGAAGGTATCCGACTTTGAGGGGGAAAGGCGCTAAAAATGGGAAGGATTGTGCCAAGTGTAAAATGGATGGCTAGGATTTTGTATGGGCTAATTCATCTCTAAAAATTCATATCTCATGCTCCCATACTCTAAAAATTCAACTAATGGGTCTAAAAATCATTAAAATTAGTATTTTAATTATCCCCCAAAAATCAGAATTTTTCTCTGACAAAAATTATTTTTTTGGGTAAACGCATCATAAATTAATTCCATTTAATTACTTTCTGAACTCAAAAAATTCCAAAACTAGTTCCATTGGCTTAATTAGAATTTTTGACCAATAGATCATGCTATTTTTAGAATTTTCTGAGTACTTTTTAAAATTTTTTTGTTCAGCTTCAACTGAGTCACTATTCACGGGACACAAGTAAGCAAACTTTATAGTCTATTTTAACCCCCTATATTACTTCAATTTGATCCCAAATTTCACCCATATTTATGTTTTAATCATTTCTGTCATCCTATGGCCTTAGCTCACTTGGGGTTTTCAAAAATACTATTCACTATTTAGGGGCCCTAATTAAATTATCGAAAAATTACTGACGTTATAGCTGCACCTGCATAAAAATATGTGCAGTGATTATGATGGATCTTCTCATGGCTGCACCCACTAAACAACCATAATATGACAATATATGATGGATTATGTCAATGTACGATATGTATATGTGTTGTGGCTTAAATGGACCTAATGGCAGCTGCACCCGCATAATATATGATACCGAATATCTAAAAGCTACTTTATTCTCTATGTAATCGATCAACCTATTTGGTGTACTATCTAACTCATATGGGCTTTATTCATAGTCTCATTAATATTTACTTCAATCACTAGAGTCACTTATATTATTCAAATTTTGAAATTCAATTTGTTTTTGATTGATCATTTACACCATCATTATCAACCATTTGTATTTCATGAAATACTATCATTATTTTTTAGGCACACTTAGGGTGCCATAACTTTCATCACATATATGATCTCACAAAATCATGTATCTTTTATGACATATACTATAATGCCTGAAATATCATCATTCTGTGAATAGCATTCCCATGCTCGATACAGTGTCATCTAGGACATTAAAGGATCACATAGTAGTCAAAAGGGGTACTTGTCAACTAAACTTTGACCGACCAGAAAATGATGAAAATGAGTGAATTAAAAATTTAGTAGAACCAATAAATCATTTAGGGCTGAGAACTAATAAATAGTGACTTCAGTTGAGGTTGTGTCGGGATAGCTCTAGGAAGTCCCCGAATGGGCTTAAAAATATCATACCTTAAAGCTCAAAAATTTCAAGAGTCTATTGGAGAAAGAATTTTAATATTCTGAGGTCATTTGATATTTATTTAGAATTTTTGAATTACGTGAGTGAATAGTAACCCTAATTCCTGATTGAATTTTGACTTGAGATTTTATAAGACCTTTAATGGGCATGATTAAGAAATTTTAGCACTAGAATCATGATTTTTAGAGGTCCAAAGAAATTATTTGGAATTTTCAAAGTTTAAAAGAAAATAAAATTAATTTGGGCCATTCGATCGACATGTGGCACGATCAAAGCCATACACCTTATTTATACATCTAAGTGTACATGTGTGTATATGTATGGGATAGAAACAAAGTCATCTTTTCCCTTCGGTAAGGAAAGCTGACGCCATCTCCCATATCTCCTCCCTCTATTTTTGTTCAATATTTCTCTCTCTATACACCATAAAAACCCAAGAAAATTACATGAGTCCTAGCCTCTATAATCCTCTAAGCATTCTCCAAGTGACATAACTTATAAAGGTGGTCCTAAATTAAAGTTATAAGGATGGAGTGAATAGTAACTTTTGGTGGGTAAGTGGTCTTTTCTAAGGTTTATTATTTTTCTTAGAGAGTATTTAAAGTGTAGATGTCATATATGAAGAGAGATTTCAATTTGGAGTTATGTGTAATTTTTTAGGAATTTTTAAAGGGTGAACCCTAATATGCCATTTTGAGAAATGGTGGAACATAGTGGAGGAAGGTGGAATTGTTAGTTCTAAAATGGCTTTGACATGACTGGGAGGCCACTATAAGTGAATTTAACTGAAGCATGTTTTGTATTTTAGAGAAATATAGCATTAGAGGCATGTGTGTGTGTATGAAAGTAGTTGTAATGTATATGTGTATGGTAATTAGGAAGTGCTATGCAATCTAGGATAGGTAATTAGAGTATATAAGATGATGGGGATGTGTTCTAGATGTGAATAGTATGTGGAAGTATATGATGTATGTATGACTGAATGTATGTCATATGCATGGGTGCATGGCATGAATACATGGGATATTTGGATGGTAATAAGAGATATGACATGGAAGTGACATGGAATGTGAGGCTATGTGTATGGTTATGGGTTAAATGTGACAAGGCATGATGTAGGAATAATGGAATGTGAGAGTATAGTGTACAATGTTAAATGCAAGTTTAAGAATTTACTTGATATATGTTGTTCAAGAATTTATGTTAGAAATGATGCTTAGGTATGATAATATAGAAGTAATGTTTGATGGTGTGGAATGTCTTAAGGTATAATGGTATGAGGTAAGGAAAGAATGGAAAATGACCAAATGAATAGTAAAAGAAATTACCAAATAAATAGTAACATTTATGTAAAAAGACCTGTACCTATCTAGGAAAATAAAAGTGACCCGTAACTATCTCATAAAAATAAAATAGAGGAAATGGGCTAATAATTGTGTCTTATTGACATGGAAATAATTTAAATAGACGAGTGGCAAAAGAGAAAAATAATAAGTTGATTTGATTTGGAAATAAAGCTAAAAAATAGAGCTACAATTTCTAAAGTGCTGAAGAATAAAATCATGTGACCAAATAAAATACTAGTAATGTATAATTGATAAATGGACAAAAATTAAAGAAACAAACAAATGATAATTTTATGGAATCCAAGTATAAAAGGGAGAGTATAATCGATAGGGCATTACGTAGATCCACATGGTGCAATGATTATAAAGAGTTTCATGATAATAATCTAATCATAAGAGTAAAAAAAAGGATAAATTATCGGACATGGGAAACTAAATTATTATACTGTAGTAAAGGAAAGAGATAATATGGAACCGAAGGGTAAGACATTTTGAGATAAATGAGAGTAAAGCAAAATAGGTACACTTTGGCATGAGAAAAGAATAAGAATAAAATACAAAGACGAGATAAAAGAAAATCGAATGATGTTAACAAAGACAATAAAACATGAGTGGAGAATATAGGAGAAAAGTGGAATTAAAGGGACACTGAATGGATAATTTAAATTATAAATTAGCAAATTAACAAAACCGAGCTAATATGTATCTGTTATGGATATTTAAATAATGGAAATAATGAGCACTAGTGGTAAAGATAAATAATATGGATTTTAGCCACTGGGCAAGGATACTCTAGATAGGTTGTGCAACGCCTATAAGTCAAGGTCTTATGAACAATATCTTTTGGGCCCCAATGATATTCCCTACAGTGTGGGACATCATTACGAGTACAATGACTGGCGTATTGGTCATAAAATATTGATGAGCCTAAAAATAAGGAAAACAAATGAATTAAAAAAATTTAATAGAACTAATAAATCATTTCAGATTAAGAACTAGTGTATGAGGAGATAAAACGAATTTGTGCTAGGACAACCTTGAGAGGTGCCCAGACAAACTCAAAAATTGCTATAAGTAGGGTGGAGAAGGAATTATAATTTTTGAGGTCGATAGATATTTTTTTGAATATTTTATTCTAGCGGGTGAATGGTATCAAAAAGTCAACAGTGGAATTTTGACTTGAAATTTTATGTGGGCCTTAGTGACACTAGTAGAGAATTTTTAAAATTGAAATGAGTATTTTTGGAGGTCTAGAGAATTTTTTGTGAATTTCTGAAATTTAAAAAGAAAAAGGGAGAAAATGGGTTGGTAGATTGCCACGTGCCTTGATCGGGGCCATTCACCTACCCCTATATAAGGGCCCACACATGTGAGAGAGTCACATGTGTGAACCCATCATCTTCCTCCTTATTTCTTCAAGAAACTCGATGCCATTTTCTCTCTCCTTTATTCCTTTTTCCTTCATTTTCTCTCTCCTCTCACCACCAATTTTCACACCCCATATAGGGTTCTTGACCTCTACAGTCTCCTCAAGCTAATTCCTTTGACATAAAGTGAAATCAGAGGCTAACAAGAGAGAAATTTAACCTTGGTGAATAGTGCTCTTTTATGAGTAAGTGATTTTATTTCAATTTTTATTTTTGTTTTAGATAGTTTAGAGTATTCTAAGAATAACCATGGTCTTGGATTTTCATTTGGAGTTGCGTAGAATTTTTGAGAATTTTTCTAAGCTAGGATTGTGTATGTTTAGGGCCAAAAGAATTCATAGAAGGAGAGCAAGGTTTCAAGCCTTAAAGTGGTTGAGAAAAGGGTGTTTTCACACCCTAGGTATGTGGAATAGAGTTAAATTAAGTATGTCATACGGCTTGACATGAAATGTGCATGTTTTGTGTATGGAATTGTAAGTTTAGTGTGTTAGGCATAATATTGATGTAAACTAATGATATAATTATGTAAATGGTGTTAAAATGCATGACATTTGGGGAAAGAAATCAAGTGTATGTGTGTGGGCATAGTATGGTCAAATGGTATGTGTGTATGACATGGCATGGGTAATGATGCATATGGCATGTAGGCATGGCATTTAGAATGTAAATGTTGTGTATTAAACATGCTTGGAAAATGGGTGACAATATTGATATGTATGGTATGGAAAATAGGCAAATAATG